>OV725082.1:92824701-93079701 GCA_928085145.1 Nezara viridula | reverse complement strand
TTTCGTTTCATTTTTACATAAAAGATTTATTCTGGAACTGAAGTTTTCTTAGAAAAATAGCACAGTTCAGAAACTATGTACATCAGTCTGGTATGTAGATATAATATAAATATATGCAAATACTATTAAAAAATATATATAAATAAAAATAAAAGGACCAGTCAAATTAACTATTATTAAGCAATTGTTTATTATTATTATTTGTTTATTCAGAAATATTGCATTCTATAACAATCAAGGACATTTATAATAGTGTTCAGAGAGCACACTCAAGCTCTAATTAAGCAATCGTAATTACAAAAATTCCTACAAGCTTGCGGAAATTAGAATGTGTATTATGTGGTGGAATAGGAGTTATTTGAAGAAATTTTTTGACGTGGTTTAACGTATGGAGATAGCTTTGAGTTCCAAAATGAGCTAGCAGGAATGACGAAGGATTTCCTGAAAGGAAGAGGTTTTATGGAAGAGGATCTGTAGGTTGATGTCTGGTACAAGTTGGAGTCAAAAGCAGTACACGGTGTCCTTCTCGGGAATTTATGTATCAAAATAAACTGGACGGTATCTCCTCGGATTATAAATGTTTTATTTTTCAATTTATCATGGTTTAGTCCACAATTTCATAATTTTAACAAATAGTTTGATTTACATAATTGACTTTGTAAAGTAAATGAGTTTAACTTTCTAACATTATTTTTTTAAACTTTAATTAATAATCCATTAATATGCACCATCTGTTGAACATTGAACAGAAGAAGACACGAAATCATCGATGATGACATTCGGAATCGGACACACACGACCCGCCAGTCAATATTTGCTGGCTGAAATCCACAGACCATTCTGCAAACAGTGTGTGACGTACCTACGGATGTCAAACGCATAATGACTGTGTGCAAGCACTTGACAAGCACCGATCTGTCATACTATTTAACAGATAGACACACATAATTAAAACTTTAAATATTTAAAAAATTAAAAGATGTGGAATAACAAATGGATCAACATGATTTTATGTCGATGGGCATCAGTGTTGATTTTAATTGCCTGTCATTAAAAAAAATATATTAAAATAATTCTTCCACTGGCCTTTATATGGCACGATAATATATTACTGCGATTTTTACTGATTTGTTTCTACACAGGATATCCATTCTTCGTAAGTTTTATGTCGAAAGTCTTTTCAATCACCATGAAGGATTGTGAGAATCTAGAATTACATTTTTTTTTGCTTATAAAAAATTGATTTGCACCTGTCAGAGTTTTATAAATAATTAGCAAATGCGCTGGAACAAGATATAAATGAAATGTCAGGGATGGGGAAGTTGAGTACTCAGCAGAAACTCTTCTCTGACTTATTTCAATTATTTACGTTGTTTAAGATCAGGAGATGTCTCATCCAACGCCTTTTTAGTCTTCTACTCATGTCCTGTGGCCATGTCTCTTATTAACCTGTTGTGATGCCCGTTTAAATTAATTAAATAATCCTTGGCAATGTTGGTAAAATTTAATTTAAAACTTCAGGGAATCATAAATTTAGATCATTTCCTTTTTAATCTAAACTTAATTTCAACAATTCAATTCGATGAATGGGATTGCACAAATGGAATCGGATGAATACGAATTGAAGCAAGTAATAAAATGGACCCATTGAAGCATTTCAGGACATATGTAATTTAAAATAGACCGAGAATTTTGGGTTACTTTTTAAAAAAATAATCTTTTATATCTTTTTAATTAGCTTTGTTTCGCTAGATCTCGAATCGTTAGATCTAGATAAATCTAATAAATTACTTTTAATGTAAATTTGTACGTAAGTTACAGTTAGAGTCCATAAGAAGAGGAAGATCAGAAATTTTATTTGCAATTTTAACCAAATGAAATTAAGGTAGCACTTCAAGAAATGATGTAGGAAAGTTCAACCACCCCCAAAGTCAAGAACACGATTTTGTAACCAACGTGCATACCGACTGAGATAGGAACGGAATTACTCATCGGGAATTCTAGGAGAAGGAAAACTAACACTTTGCCGATAGCTAGTAACAAGGTCAGGAACTAAATCCCCGATTAGTCTAAAGACCTGAAGGAGGAGTTCTTGGCTTGGGCAGAGAAAAAACTTTTAACTACCACTCAAAACTTGGCAGCGGCTCACGGCTCGGATGAGCCTTAAAACTTTTCAAAACTCTCCGAGAAAAAAAAAAAAATAAAGGTAGAGTAAGCGCTAAATTTTGTGGGGGCAACCTGAGGTAGGTGAAGGGGGAGTTATTAGAACTACCTAAATTGAACATCTTCCCGTGGATGAAGAATATTCTATCATAAATTTTAATTTATAAATTTCATTTAGTTTTGGAAGCATAAAAATTATTTCAATTATTATACAAATTATTATTGTTGAAATGCTAGCAATTAGAGAAGCTCTTAAACACATAGAGACAAGTGAAACTACCAGTTGGGCAGTGGTGACAGACTCCATGAGTTCATTACTAGCCATTGAACGTAGCGGGCCCAAAACCACTCTCGTAAAAGATGTAAGAAACGTTTTGTGGATACTAAGGGAGAATAGCAAAGAAATAGTGTTCATTTGGGTCCCTTCGCATTGCGGGATCACCAGGAATGAACAAGCCGTTCAAGCAGCCAACATGGCAAGAAAGCCAGATACAACATCAGTGGAATCAATTAATGAAATCCATCTAGAGGATTACGTTAAAAAATTAAGGAGAATGTATGAAACATGTGGCTAAACAAGTGGGAATAAAAAAAAATCAAAATTAAAGAAAATTAAAACCCAATGTCTAAAATGGGAATCCTCTCACCGATCCTCTCGAAAAGATGAGACAGCTGTGTGCAGATTACGAATTGGACATTGTGAGTTCTCGCACTTGCACCTACTAAGAGGACTTGATCCACCGACCTGGGAGAGCTGCAATGTCCAAAGAACAGTAAAGCATATTATACAAGACTGCCCCATATTTGAACCTACAAGCAAAAAAACGGACATGGCACAGAGTCTAAAAGAAAATCTACAAGACAGTGAAAGTGCAGTTAAAAAAAATTTAACATTTTTAAAAGTGATAAAACTCTACAACAGAGTGTAATTTAAAGGTGTTGCCAATGACCCGACAGGGTAGAGGCAAAAAAACAACAAATAAATAACAAAAATATTTCACTATAGTTTGTAAAATAAATAATTCATGAAATAATTAAAGACTTAAATTCAAAGAAACAGGCATTGGAAAACGATGACTCTAGTAAAAATTTTAGAGGAAATAGTGACCATTTACCATTTATGATAGAGTATCAATGTACACTATCTTCAACAATTAATAAAACTTCCTTTCAATTTTTCCTCTTTTTTTCAAGTAAAAACATCTCATTCTTATATTTTTCCTTTAACCTCTATCTCGCAGTTTCTAGCATACGGAGGAGTAAAACGGGGAGGTTTGGTCTAAAGGTACAACCAGATATATTCTAACCAGTTTGGGAAGATTGAGATACATTCTACACCTCCACTATAAAATAAATTTTAGCCCCCAGATCCGATTCTAATTGGCGCCACTAAACTCGAGAATGATAGAGAGCACAACGCTTTAACTCGCTCAGTCACTTGGGCCACTAACTCATTCACAACTGTCAGAGATTATAGTCACATTCATCAAACCTGACGGTGAGAGTAAGGTCATGACATTTTTGGCAGATTTGTTGGGGGTTTTGCTATTAGATTTAGTTTATTATTTTACCCTATGGAGTTCTTATTTTATTTTTTATAAAGTGAAAAATAATTGGAAATTTTCATAATTTGAAAAAGTTTCGGGGATATTTGGAGTATATTTAGGTTATTCTAGGTTACGGGTACGAATCCGACAATAGTTAAAATTATTTATTCTGTCACAGATCGATCCTGAGATCAGGAAATCCTCCTAGGGTCACAGCCTCAATAAATGTGTGTTCTCTTAATTAATTCATTAATCATGGAAACTGGTGGTGGAGCGTGATTTAGGTCAAGTAACCCTCCTTATACAACCGTTTACCAAGAATTCCTTACCTGAGTAATTACTTAAAAAGTACTGAATCAATACCCTTCATGGATTTTTAAGTCGAAGGTTTTTAATATTTTTTTTTATCTACATTTAAATGTATTTGATTTTATCAATTTAACTAAATGTTGCAATGAGTGGAAAACATCTTGAATTTATTTCATTACTAAAAGTTGTTCCTATCGTTAGTTATTGTTATGAGGTTTGTTTCAATAGAAAATATATTTTAAATTTGAAAAAAAGAAAGAGAAGTACTTCTTATAGAAAAAAAAAATTTTTTATTGGGAAGGAGTTGATCGGGGGGAGGGGAGGTGCGGTTAAATATACATTAAATTAAACAATGAAACAGTGTTTCAACTGCCTCCCGCAATGCTACATCCTATACCCTGATGAAGACCTGCAAAGTGGGTCGAAACTTCGGCAAAAATTAAATAATACTTTTTGTATAATTTAGTATTTATTTGACCGCACCCCCCGATCAACTCCTTCTCATATTATATCACGGCCAACCATCTCTACTTTTTATTATTATGATATTGTGTTTAAGTTTATTATGTTGTCGATGGTTCAGTTCTTTTATGGAAAAAAAACCTTAAATTTCAGTAGCTATTGATTCCAAGTTTATTTTAATGAATATTAAATTCTCCTGAACAATCCATAAAATTTTAAATTTTTATTTTAAAAATACATTTCTCAAATTTTAACACACTTTACACTAGTTTTTCCCCCTTTCATTTATTATCTTAAGAAGCTGAGATATTGATTTCAGACTTGCCTGACTCCTACAAGTGGGTAAAATGCTGATTATTAAAGAAATTACAAGAGAGAAAACAAAATAACCACTTTGTTATTTCACGAAGTACTCCATGAAAGTTACTTGAGGAGATCAGTCAATCTGTCACAGTTTCAGTTCTAATATTATTGGGCATTTTTTGCGTTAATGAAACCATTTATTTTTTTATTTCAGTGGAGATAAAGAGTGCTAATGTGTTTGTGTTAACGCATGAACTACAATCTTTTTATTTCTTCAACGCTCTGTATACGCATTTCATAAAACATATTTCAAAAATAACCTGAAACCTGCTGAAACTTTTATTAATGTATTTACCATTTAAAGGTAACAGTCATTAAATTTATATCGGCCATAATACTGAATAATTTATAGCTCACTTTAATGTGCCTACATTGTTCTGAATATTAATTAGGTTGTTATTTCCGTCATTTTTCTCCAAGCCAATTGCAAATGAGTTGTCCTGATTGGAATACAATACAGTGCCATAGGTAAGTCGAACATTCAAAGATAAATCGATTATTTTTCTAAAACAACCTAGTTTTTACTAATCTTTTCTGTCTATAACGTAATTAGAGAAGTCAAACGTGTACGGATGGACTCTTAATGTATGGGCCTATATTCCGTTTTAGATTCCATGAATTGACTCCGGTTTCCAAAAACCAACCTGAAAATAACACAAACACTATTGAGCGGGAATATGGATGGCTCTTCAATGATTTTGAGAAAACCCTTCGTTAGTCTAGGATCAGTATTCGACGCGATGATCAATTTAGTGGATAAAAAAAATTATCCACTTCTTTCTCCGGATTTTATTTTTTCAGTTACGAAAGTCAGGAGCTAATTTTTTTATAATTATATTTCAAAATAAATACCGTGTGCAAATTATGAATTGTTCACGGTTATATCATTTAAAAATAACGAGGATAACAAATAATCAAGAAAAGCAGTCTTTGTCTAGTTTGATGGCCGTATTCAAGCGTATGGGACATCATTAGGGATAAAAAAAAAAAAAAAATCATTAGGAAAATGAAATATATGCAGGAGTATATAAATAAGGCAAGACAAAAAGGAGGAAAGAATACATGAGATAAACAGTATTATAATTTCATTATGCTTTGTTCTTCTTTTTCTTTTCTTTTTTTAACGCCCAACTTCTAAACTGAACGGTCACTATGGCGTAAGACACAGAAGTCACTCACCCCTCAGTGAATCTCTTGGTGGTGACGTTATCGTCTCTATGCAGGAACCGAACCATAGGAAATAGGGGTCTAGACAAACAAAGAAATAATAATAAAAAAAATAAGACTAACTAAAAAAAAAAGATAAAAACAAATAAATACATAAAAAGTAAAAATTAATTTACGGAATGATATTACAAATAAATAATAAAATTATATTCTGTCATTTACTCATCTGTCATATGACCACAACAAATATGTCAGGTAATGAGGGATCTTCTTGCCTAAGAGCTAATATAGATTTCAGGCCAGGAGGAGAAGCAGCCGGGAACTGTCTGTGGAGCCATTATATTTTGAAAAGTAAATCTAAGAAACTATGGTCGGAAAGGAGCTATACGGATTCAAGAGTCAAAGAAGCACACTGGATTTAATTTTCACCATGCGACAAATCACAGAGAAGATTGTCGAGAGGGGCAAAGAACTCTCGGTATGCTTAGTGGATCTCTGAAAGGCCTTCGACCGAGTTAGGAAAAATTATATAATTAGGGCTCTAGTCTAGAAATGTGTTAACAATGTACTTATTAGACTGTTATAATGTTAGACTTATGGACTGTTTTGTATGGTAAAACATTGTTAGAACGAGAAACCATACCTCTCGAGAGTTCGAAACAACACTAGGTATAAGTCAGGAATGTATTATGTGTCTTCTTCTTTTCGTACGGGTTCTGGATCTGGCGCTGGAGAGAGCAAGGGGGAAGATGTGGAGTTTCCAGTTGGGTCAAAGAGATATGAAACCTACTCTTTACTCACTGCTGGCGTTTGCGGACCTTCAGAACAATATTAACGCCCTAAACGAAGAGGGATTAATATGGAAATAAACCCAGAGAAGACGAAATTCATGCGCAGTGGAAGAAAACCTGACAGGGTTATGAGGGTATTGAGGGTTGGCGGTGAGAGTTTGGATCAGGTAGAAAGTTTTAAATACTTGGGTGCTCAGATCAACGAAAATGGATATATTGACGAGTATGTGAGAAAGGATGTTCTGCTAAGTTAGAAGAGGCTTTCTCAATCGATAAGAGGTAACTAAGAAAACGAAGATGGCGGTCTACAGATCAGTATTTCTTCCAATACTGGCGTACTCTTTTGAGTCATGGACACTCACTTCAAAGCATAGGATCCAGCTTCAGGCTCTTGAGATGCAATAACTGGGAAAGGTGGAGGAAAAGATTAGGCGGGACAGGATTCGCACTACAACCAACCGAGCCAGTCTCGACGTCAAAGCGGTCAAAACCATTATAGAGGAATATAAGCTAAGATTGTTTGGGCACCATCTCCGTTTGGGTAGGAGCAGTGTCGCAAGGAAGACTTATGAGACTCACGTGCAGGAGAGAAGACTGAGAGGAAGACCCCGGATCTCCTAGGAAGAAGGCGTGCGAGATGCATTCCAGAAGTGAGGTTTAGAATGGAAGAGGAGACGAGAGCTGGTACTGGAAAGGTCCACCTGGTCCAAGCTCTAAAAGAAGCAACCTAACACTGCATAATGCGGTAAAGAGGATTAGATTGTGATGATGATAGAGTCTACTAATTCACTAACTGTCATGAATATTTTCGACGGGTGTCAATAACCTAAAAGTGCTTAGATTTAAGTTAAAAGAACCAATATTGAAAAGTTATAGTTATTTAAGATAATTAATGATATTGTTTGTATAGATTAACAAGCTCACGAGAATGCCCTTCCCGGTCTTACCGTGGATATTTCTTACGATCTTATTGAAGGAAACAGCATGTCATAGTGGAAGAAGTAGAAATGGTAAAAATGCCATGCCAGGAAAGATTACAGGTAACACATAAAAAATCTACTTTACACACAAACGCACATGTATATTTGTGAATATATGCATAGATTTCTCGATTTAGATAATACATTTTGTTCAAATAAATCCGAAGTTTTTGGAAAACCAGTTCTAACACTTAATTTTTTGTTAGAAAATAATTGCCTGGTCTGGTGAAATTTAAGTCCAGGGAGTGTGGGGAAGAACCATCTTACCCCATTTCCTATGAACATTAACAAACTCAGTCAGTTTTATTTGAAACCTCTTTATACTTATATTGCTTATGGTTAATATTTGATTTTTAAAGTATGGTAAACAATCGAGAAAAATATCGAATTAGATGTGGCATTATAGTCGTAATGGATTTACAAAAATCTTCTAAGTCTCAAATATAACCACAAACGACACATATTACTAACGGTAACTTTATTCCCTGTGCTTCAAAATCCATATACTTATTAGCGATCCGTTTAGTAAATTGGGATAAAAAGCATTCGACAATTATTCAGTCAAAATTACGTTTTCAGATGCTTTCAGAGCTAATAAAATCATCAGGAAAAATAAAAATAAATAGTTTTGCAAATGTTTGGAAGTTGTCCACATCACATTAAAACCGTCTAAAATAAAATATCTGAAGAACGTTTTGAAAAAATATGTATCGTAGCAGTTTTTTTAAAAAGTTATAAGTCGAGGACTCTTATGAAAACTATGAATATGTTGACAATATGCCAAGATAAAAAACTGATGTTCGAAAAATTAGTTGACATTTGCAGAAATACAACAATGCATATCCTGTTACTATTTAAGTTTTCACAAAAGATAAATTTATATCATTTTAATGTATCTATACTTATTTTTAAGCTATTAAAAGTATAATTATATACTGTGTAATTTTTTAAAAATTGTTCTCCTCTAATTAAACCTTTAACAATGAAGGTAAAGTGTTTTTTTTTTTTTTTTTGCTCACCTGAAAAATATTAAAGTTTTACGGCTTTTTTTTTTGTTTTTTTTTCCTCACCTCTCCATATCTGTTAGTTTATGAGACAGTAATAATTGAAGATATTAGTTAGATGAGTGGAGAATTTATTCCCTCATTTACTATATGTTAGCAGAATTATGACTTGATTGTGGAGTTATTATCCTAATAAAGCCAACCCTACACTTTCTCCATATTAAATTGAAGTGTTGTTATATTTAGTCTCGGTGGAAACTAAACAAAAGATCTGCACGACTGTACACGCCAACTTGGGTAGAGCAGCAGCTGTAAAATATCGAGGTAATTATATATTTCATTGACAGGTATTTATTTTATATAAAATATTTATTTTCTTAATTGATAAATATTGAATTAATTATTAATTTCTATACTCTTCTTTCCGACAGCACACTCGCTGGTTGTTGATTTTGCAAATAGGTGTGAGTTTAAAAATAAAGTTAAAAAAAAAGATTATTAAAATTGATACGTGTGAATACTGATTAAATAATTACTATCTTCTTAGCTCGAGACGAGCAACTGATGAACTTAGACGAATTATAAAATACATCACATTTTTTATTTTTACAACTTAGTATTGATAAATGGTGATTTATGATTTATTCTAACAAAAAAAAAATGTAAAGTTTATTTATAATATAAATAAATAAGTTTAACTTTTATATGTGTTTTTTTATCAGGTCATCAAAGTACATTCTGTACAGCACCCAACTGCAAAACCCCACATGAATCATCAGTTGGTCCTGTTATCCTACATGTTTGTCAAGGTAACATTTTTTTTTTTTTTCGAAAACATATTTTTTTTAATATCATCTTTACGCAAGAACATATAGTAGCCCTTGGCATTTTCAATCTCCGTCTTAAACTTTTATATAAATATATATATATATATATATATATATATATATATATATATTTTTTATTTTTTTTGTCGGTCTCCCCTTCCTAGCCGTTAAGGCTATACGGGGTTTTCCCGGACCTGGAAATGCGAGCGGGGCCATTTAAAAGACTCCCTCGGCACCGGGACGCGAACTCGTGAATATGTTTATATCATTTGTCATATATCAGGTTGCCGGGCTTCGGCGGTGGTGTGCCCACGCGTTAGCCCATTGGGGCACCCAGCTCAAAACAGTTATTAACCTTTTTACTGCCTCTCGCTAACTTATAGGTGACAACCTTCCTTTTTTTCCCTTCTCTTTTAGGCTATACGAGGTTTTCTCGGACCAGTGGGTGAGGATGGAGAATTTAAAAGAACCCCCAGGCACCGGGACGCGAACACGTAATTTTATTGCCGACTCACTTTTCTCTATCCATTACATGGTCTTTTTTCACCTTCGACTGCTTAAAGGTAAAATATCTTGATGTAGACCATCTCTCCAGCGGCCCTTAGGCCGCCCTCTATTTCTCTTTCCATCTGATAAATCTTTTTTGGCATTATATTTCGTCCATTCTCATTAAATGATCAAATCCCTTTAATTTCTGGATTCTTATGCTGGCTGGGATATTCAGGCCCTTTTCACCAGGTCATTGGTCGCAGGATGTTACTCAGCATCCTTCTCTCAAACCGGTCCAAATAGATAACTGGTCCTTTTATTCATAATCCGGGGTTAACTGGCATATGTTAGCACTGGTCTTATCATCGTTTTCTGCATCCTGAACTTCTTGGTAATACTGATCAGCCTACTCCTCAGTATCTTAATATGCCAATATATTCTCTGTTCCAGAGCATAATCCTATTCTTCACTTCTTATTCGTCCAGTTGTTCATTCATTATGGATCCTAGGTACTGAAAGCTGCTTACTACTTCGAAGCTGTGGTTACCAATGATGTAATTTCTTTGGGGGTGAGCTTGCTTCTGTTCCATATTCCGTTGTTAAAATATTGGGATAGAGTGCTACCATTGGGTAGTTACTCAGCAAGTGTATTCATGTCATTATATCAATTATGTCCAAATTTACTTGATGTATTTATGTAATACAGTTGTAAATGTCATAAAGAAATAAAAAAAAAAATATTGGGAAGTTTATGAGGGATGAGAACATAAATATTCTGAGGAAGATTTCATACTAAAACAGGCGCGGAAGGAGAACGTTCACAAACTATGTGGACTCTTAATAAGAGACTTGCACATCCAGAAATCTGTGATGAACTTATATTACAACAGTGATAAAGAATATTGCCCATTTTTTAAATACGATCATCAACTAAAAATGTTTGAAACTTCGAAAATTGCCAAAATTATTTGAAAATGTATTATTTTATATTTGTTTGGATGGAAGAGTGTATCGAAAATAATTTCGCCGATGCAGTGGACTGTGAAAGTCCCTGAGATATTTGGCCATACTCCTTCACTCAGAATAGAGCAGGGCGGAAATTATTTAGTCACATAACAATTAACCATAGCTAATGTCTTGTTAAATGAATAATTATATTTTTTTTTTTAGTTAATTCAAACGACAAACGACTAAAATGTTAGTGCTAAATGGTTCCTTCGAGGTTCAACCTCATTATAACCTTAGTGTTAATAAATATCAATTTATTATACATAATTATATTCAGTTTATTTTTTATCTATATTTATTTATGTTTTTAATTCACTATCCAATCGACATAGAGGTATTTGCTAGTTTGTTTTTAATTTGTTTTATTACTTTCCAAGATTAGTAAACTATCGTTTGAATCTAGTAGTTCGTTTCTAAATAGTACGGATCGCTATCCTTCGTTGCTAAATTAAATCTTTGGAATTTGCGCTAAGTTTAATCATTTGCCCATTATAAATATACGACTAAATGTAGTTTGTACTCATAATTTCCTATCCACGTACCATTTGCAGTAAAGTATTAATAAATGAAAACGTATTGTCCTTTATAACTTTAATAAATGAATTATTATAATGAATGAAGAAATTACGGAGCTGGTGACTAGTGAATATATAATATATTATATGCACGTTGTTTAATTATTATATAATTATTAGAAAATAAATCTAATTATTTCATGAGTGAATTTTATTAAAGAAACTCTTCTATTTTTAGATTCTGTTACTGATCAACTCCTAGAGATGGGTCCAGAGGATAGCATAACAAATTTAGATTACAGTAATATATCAGGTAATAACTTTTTAAAATTTTTATTATAATGTATTTATTTATCTGTTTAAGGAAGAATTTGTACCACTATATCTTAAATTAAATATTATTTTAATTCAACAATAATCAGATGTGCGTTTTTAACGGGTTAAAAAAATCCGTTATTATTATAGGTTTGAACAAAGCAATCTACTATTTTTGTGATGAGTCTATTCATTCTTTTTCGACTAAAATTGACATTCTTAGGAATGATAAGAAATCATGATTATGTGTAAATTACTTTTATTTATTATGAGATTGGCAATAAAAACTTCCTTTGATGCATGCATTTTTTTTTAATTTTCATTTGCTCCAGGTAACACTAATTGAAAATAAAAAGATTCACTATCTTCGGTAGCGTGGAAGCAAAATGTATTAAATGTAACTAAGACAAAAAAGCACACATACCAATTGGAAATCGAAGTTATAATTGAAAGTAACAGACAGGACGGGGAAGAAACCCCGGAACGTTAACAAGGAAAATATGCAACTAATATAGCAATTGATTGCATCAAAGGAAGTTTGTATTGCGAATCCCTTAATTTATATCGCTAAAACTGTCCAAAAAAAGAAGAAATATGTTTATTTAAAAATAAACTTAATGATATTTTTCTATTTATATTGGTATTACAGGGCTTATAGATCTTTTGCCACCTAAACCAGCCTTCTATATCTCCATCATTCTTTGGCTAATTCTTTCTGGCTGTCTCCAATCAGTTCATCATTGTTGTGTCTATATATCTATCTGGTTTTGCTTCAAGTAATATTTGAATGCTGTTGAGGCATTCATTGTTATCTAGAGGCTTCCAGATGGATTACGCATTAAAAAATATATATGATACAATTAAAAAATAATAATTTTAATAATATTTTTTCTCTCTGTACTGAGATTGAACTACTACACTAACTCAAGTTGTTATTTATCATAGGATTATATAAAATATCTCCTAAAGCATTTCAAAACATATATCGATTACTAGTATCGAGTTATTCAAGTAAGAAACCACTATTCTGTATAATATCCATTTTAAAAGTATAATAGAAGATGGCCTCGGGACCTTCCAATATAGAAATATAATTGGAGCTCTACCAATGGGTAGTTTCTGATCATGTAGTATATGTCACGTTACTTATTTCATATATACTATCTGTATTTATCATTAAATACAGTTGTAAATTTCAATAATAAAAAAAGGATAATGGCTTAAAAAAAAAAAGAAGGTAAAAAGCCATATTGGCAAAAAAAAACATATCGCGCTTAGACAACATATTCTAGTAACACAAAATAAGAAAATCTGCACCGAAGTTACATTCCAAAGGGGAATATATCACATCTGTCATATGTGAATAGGTGTATTCCTGTAAATTCCTGTCATCTAACTGTATTCCTGTAAAATTCTAATAAGATGAATTTTTAGTTGCAGGTAACCTTAGACCACTGCTATCTGATTTACAGACAATAATTAATTACATCGATGCTTCTTTAAGTCACATAAATCGACCAGGTAGGTAAATATTTTTTTAATTCTTAATTTTTTCTAATTACCTTATAATTAACTACCGTTAAATATAATCTTACATTCAATTTTGTGGCAGTTAACTAAATTAAATCATGCTACAAAATATAAATCTGCTATATGTTTGTTAAATATGGCATATACAATGGGAGGTCACAATCTGTGGGTCACTGACTTTAACCGAATTATTTTTGGTGATATTACACTGACAGGCAAAAAATTCCATCTACTTGTAAAAAAAGTTGTATTTTTATATAATACATGGTATTTGTGGATAATACTTAGTATTTATGGAATTTTATAATATTTTTTACCTTTAATAATCAAAATGTGATTGGGTAAGAAAGATTAGAGAAAAAAATTTAAAACGAACTATTATTATTCTAAAAGAAATTAATTACATCATCGTTTAGTAGCGCATGTTTCCTCCTCTTGCCTTCACTTCTTCTTGAAGACGCCTCGGCATACTTTTCACCAGTCGGGAAATGTCCCTTTGCTGGAGGATAGCCCATTTCTTCCGAAGAGCCCATTCAAGGTCCTGCAGTGTATCAGGAAGTGTTGCACGTGCTCTTATTCGTCTTTTGAGGTTATCCCATATTTTGAGGTTATCAATGGGGTTCAAATCTGGAAAACGTGCTGGCCAGGCTAAAAACTCAATATTGTTCTGTTGAAGGAACGTCTGCACTATGCGGGGGAATGTGGGCGTGCATTATCGTGTATTATAATAGAACAATCGTCGATTTCGTTGAGGATAGGCAACACATGAGGTTCCAAAATCTCATCTACATAGCGAATGGCCGTCAAAGACCCTCCATGAACAACAACCAATTCTGTGCGGCGCTCCATTGAAATCCCAGCTCACACAATTAAGGAATCACGTTGGAAAGGTTGGCTCTGGGAAAAATTACAGGCTGCATATCTTTCGTTTCTTCTCCCCCTCCCTTTCACGCCCGTTCTCTCTTTCACGCCTGTCTGGAGATCGAAGAGCGAATCTTGACTCATCTGTAAAAAGTACATCACTCCATTCGTCCATATTCCAATGGCTGTGTTCTCGAGCAAAAGCCAGCCGTGTTACTCTGTGAGTTCTGGTCCTCTTACTGGACAAAAAGCCATTAATCCATACTCATTTAATCTCCTCCGAGCGGTACGTTCAGAAATTTGCACACCTCGAACTTCTTCGAGCTGATGAATCGCTTGAACAACGGCAAGGTGCCGGTTTCGTAAAATTCTTAAAGTTAAAAACCGGTCATCTCGTGGTTCTGTTACCCTAGGCCGTCCAGAACCGGGCCTTCTATTGTAAGAACCAGTTTCCCGAAAACGCCTGACGGCGTTTCATATGGAACTCCAATGGCATTAGCTGCATATCTAATGGAACGTCCATCATCAATACGTGCCACATCCTCAGCACTAAGAGGCATTTTTAAACTTAATATTGAAAAAATTAAAAGCCAGAGATTAAGAAATATGCTGCAAGAAACGGCACTGAACTAATGATACTGAATAAACATTTTGATTCCATAGAAAGTTAACATTGGAATCTAGAATCATTTCATTGAATTAAGGTTTAAGGGTTATTGTTCTCTATATTAACATTCCTAATTGAAAACAAACAAAAAGATTAAATATGTATTCATTAAAAACAATAGACCAATCCAAAGTAGAAATATTTTTAGATGAAAACATGAAAAAATCGAGTGGGTGGAATTTTTTGGCTGTCAGTGTGCAGAAAAAAAAAATAATTTCAGACAAAATTTATATTGTTTATCTTTGTCTAAATTTTTAGGTTTGATAACTGAAAAAAAAAATGTATAATTTCAATGCAACCATTTAATTGTCCAAACAAATTACACAATTTTTTTTTAAATTTATAATTTTATTTTTTGTTTATTTATTTTAATATTGAATTCATCATTCTCTCTGCACCAAGAAATATGGAAAGGGCGAAGCTATAAATTTTTCTAGGTAACCGGAATTGATAGTTAGTATTTGTTCTCAAAATTAGGGAACACGTGAATGGAATCCAAAAATTGGAAAAATATATTAAGCGAACGAGAAAGGTGCCAAAATTTCCGAAAAGAAAACAAGGGTCAGTAGCCATCATATGGCTAAACGAATATGCAGTAGACAGATGAACAGAATATTTCAAGATGCTGCTGAAAGCGATTCAAATGCTGGAGTGGTTTTAATAATATTAATGGGAAGATGCATGTTTATCCTAGTGAAGACCATTTTATCAGCAAGAAAGATTTGTTCGAAGCAATTGGTAAGTCAGCTGTGGTCTGGACGAAGTAAACGAGGTTTATTATGGTGAAAACAACTTTATTTTGTTGCTACTGAAGTTGCACAATGGGACTTTTCACTTTGAAGCAGGTTATACAGAGGTATATATATATATATATATATATATATATATATATATATATATATATATATATATATATTTTTTTTTTTTTTTTTTTTTGGTTGGCACTACAGACCATGAAGATCTTTGACCGCGAGATGTGGTTTCCTAGTTGAATCCTATTTTAATTACACTGGTGTAGGGTTATCAGTCCTACGCCCGGTTGGTGTGAGTTGCCTCCAGTAGACTGACGGGCTTCACATACCCGAGGGGAGGATTTAGGGCAGCGTGGCTTTCTCTGGTGGACGGTCACAAAAATCGGTTGGTCACACATCCAAGTGCTAATCACGCTAGGTGTTGCTTAGCTTGGTTACCTTTGCAAGCGCCTCAGCCCCCACGGCTATCCCATTTTCATATATATATAAATTGTCCTTTACAAATCATGTTATGGTATTGTAACTGATACATTTATCAACTTATTTTTCTTTATTGTATTTATTATCAAAAAGTATTTTTACACAGATTATTAAAAGTTGATGTTATAAATAATGTTAAATAATATTATGACCAGATTTTATGAGACAGCCTAATCAATAAATAATATATGATCTAATATATCTTACATTACACAATACATAATGAGCATTCCTTTCTTACAGATTTGAATAAAGCTAAAATTGAGAGAGGCTTTAATAAATTGGTCATGAACTTGGCAAATACTTTGAAAGGATTAAAAATAATAGGTGAGTATTTTAATTGAATAAGTTATAAGCTATTTGAGCCATTTTTTTTTTTTGCCAATTATGTTTACAATGAATTAAAAAAATCATAAATGAAATTTATGGAAGTCTATTTTCCAAAAAGTGATATTAAACATCCAATATATAAATGTAAAATAAAAAAAAAAAATCTGAAAGAATTAGTATTTATCGTTAACTTCGCATTTATTTAGTAATCCTGAACAGTATTTTGGAACTTTTTTTTTTTTAATAGAAATGGGTGATTTTAATGTTTTTTCCAAATATTGTACTTTCCAGTTTGATACTATATACAGTAATTAAAAAATATCAAAGTCAATGGGTTAGAATTATTGTTAAAATCGTTTAAAGTAAAATTATATTTGAAATAAAAAATTGAAAACTCTCTTCTCTGTTCATTGTCATAGATATGTTTAATTGTTCTTGAATTTTGAAGACGTTTTGAGATAATATAAAAAAAAAAATTAATCAGAAATCTTATGAGAAATTCCTATAATCAAATATTATATTAAAAACATATCAATTGTTTTCAGATCCTATTCAATTTCAAAAATCTGTCTTACAGATAGTACATGGCATGAAACAGAAATCTCCAAGTAAGGATAGGAAAGGTAATTATTTATCCAACTTTTATTTACTAGGTCTTTACAAAAGTGTACGTACACAACTCTTAATTACAACTATCATAATTAATCCTATAAGAATGTTCTTGTTTCTACTATTATGCCCATATATCGCACCATCAGATGATTGTTTGTTTAAATCAAAGGCTCATTTTTAATACGAATATTTGATAATTACGAGGAAATAAAAATTGGATGTTTTTATTTCCTTGGCATCAAAACGAAACAAATAGTACCGACATCAAATTGAATAACTGGCTGAAAGTTGAAAACAAGGAACTTTACTTTGAAAAGTAATATTCAATAATGTGTAAAATATATAATGTAAAATTAAGCTATACTTATACACCAGGATTTTTTTAACAACTTAATATAAGTCATAAAAAAAGACCTAAGATAAATTTTAAAAATCATGGTCACAGTTGACTCATTCTGCTCATTATGTTACGAGAAAATTAATTTAAGAACAGTGTAAAATAGAAACATTTTGATGAATTCATTAGTATTTATTTAATACCATTACTCATGTGAATTAAACATATTTAATATTAATCTAAATTTTCAGGTAAGGATGTAAAAGGATTAACTAACAATATTTTGTCGTCTTTGCAACGTTTGAATCAAGTTATCCTCGGCATAACCTCTAAAAAAAATTTCAAGCAAACAGGTGATTATTTTATTTAGTATTATTATTTTATACTATTTATTACCGATATATTTAGTTATCATGCATAAGAAAAGGTTCATTTCATATTAAGATTTTTTTTTTTACGCGTTGAAGCTTGTGAGATTCAACAATCAATATATTGTTTTAAATAGGGCTATGATTGGATGAAAAATCGCTCAAACATAAAAAAAAAAAAATGAGTTTTCTTAAAATCCATAGGTTATTGAACAAAATATAAAAAAAGAAATAAAAAAAAAAATAAAAAAAAACCTGTACTACTGAAACCCAGGAAGGGTCTTGGGTTCATTACGATGTGAGCAAGTACTGTTACTAGGCCAATGGTTGTGCAGGGAAGTGATTGGGCACTAATCATGCTCAACCGCCAGATTTCCCCTCTTAATTAATTATTTAATTATGAGTTCCCACTTTATCGAGGCTGGGAGTGCCCAAGGAGGGTCTCCCGACCCCAGTGTCGATCCTAGGCTGATGAAAAAGTCGGACCAGGATTCGAACTTTGGACCTTGAGCTCTGGAAGTCAGTGCTCATCCACTGATCTATCCTGCTCTATAAAGTAATAATATTTATTCTATATTATTATTTTTATTTTATTTTAATTATTTATTTTTTCCCATTCTAAGGAGTTTCTGAACCTCAGAGAACAAAAATAAATATTTTACAGACGTTGATGACTAGAGTTTTACCGCCTTAAACTATCTAAAACAGCACTACTTAAATTAATGTGCATCGCAAATTATTTTTCTAACTGCTTAAGAAAAATAAAATGAATTCTGATCAAATTCAGATTAGCACGTTTTGAGACAATTATTATGCCAAAACTTTAGAAAATTTCAGATCAAAATATGTTATAAGTAGTTTAAAAAATGCGGAACAAGCAAGGGGCCATATTTTATATTTCAATCGTTTGTGACAATAATAAATGATTCCAGTTGACATTTCAAGGAAATATCATGTCATGGCTAATGCAAAGACAAAGTAAAAAACGGTGATTTGTATCTGTTTACCCCTATAAATAAATAAAGCGATAAATTCAGGATTATATATATTACAGTTTTGCTCCATTACTTCCATTGGGATTACAAAACTATGCCTAGATTTTGAAATTTGAAATTGGGATAGCACGCTCACGTTTCGAGGCATCTCATTCCACTATACAGATGTGGATTTCATTTTCTCCACACTGGAAATTTTCTCCATACAGCGCAGAATGAACTGCAAGGCAGATTTTCTCGATGTGGAACAGGCCTTTGATCGAGACTGACATTCTGGTTTGCTATACAAACTTCGTCAATTCCTGCCTCCTACATATTTTCTATTAATCCGCTCCTTCCTCGTAGATAGAACCTTCAAAGTATATCATAATTCCGCCTACTCATTTCTCTTTTCGCAGTCCGCTGGTGTTCTCCAAGGAAGCATCTTGGTTTCCATCCTTTATACAGTTTATACAGCTGATATTCCTACTCATGATTCTACCATCCTTACCACCTATGCTGATAACAAATGGGTTTTATCTTCCAATAATGGACAATTATTGCATAAAAATCACTGCAGTCACACATTTCAGCCATTGAAGAATGGTGTCATAACTGGAGAATTAAAATTAATCCAAACAAATTACTTTTACCCTCCGTCGTAAATCTACTACATCCTGTTCTACAGTATCCTTTAACAATATTCCACTTATCCCTGTCGAACATTCGACTCCTTCTTGACAAACGACTTACTTGGAATCCACATACTAGATTGAAACGACAAGAAACTGCTAACAGATTCCAACTAATACATCACTTACTTGACAAACGCTCTAAACTTCTAATATTCAACAAAAAAAAAACAAATACACTTCCACCATCAGATCCGTTTGGACATATGGAATAGAGCTTTGGGACTCCACAAAACCACCAAATTTTACCCTTATCCAATCCAAAATCCTCCGTAACATTCTTAATGCTCCTTATTATGTGACCAATAAAATTATTCATGAATACCACGACATTCCCTTTGTTGAAGACTTGATCCGACTAAGATAATCCTCCTTTTAATTCCAAACTCCTTGGTCACCCTTAACCCTCTAGTTCATAACCTTTAATCCAAAACAATTCCTGACAACCCTTCCATGGGTCTGAAAAGAAGATGGCCAAGAGACCTTCTAAATTAATTTAATTTTTAAACTGCTATCAAAGGGTAGTTTTTTTACAAGTTTTTATCATGTTTTCCTTTAGTAGATTTGCTTATTTTATATATATACAGTTGTAAATATCAGTAAATTAGAAAAAAAGAAACATTTCGCGGAGTTTTATATTGGAGTAATAGGTTAACAAAAACCTACTTTTGAAATTACTTTCAATGTTAAGATCTCGTGTGAATGTGTGATCCTAAATTTAACAGTATTATCGTAAACATTAAATTTTTCTCCACTGATAAGGATTCCTCCTCATATAGAAGAAATGCGGAACCTTACAAAAAACATCGATAAGCGATGACGTGTGGTGTATCATGGAATCGTATATCTCAAACATTAGCATTAAACAAATGCCTATTTTGCCTATAGTGAGACGATATATGTATGTATATTTGGAATATACATACATTATATTGTACTATTCATTGTGTAAAAAAAAAGAAGTTAATTCAGAGTTGTTCTCATATTACGAAATAACAATATACCATTATAAACATAATAATTTATTAAAAGCTTTATTTAAGTTTTGCCGGTATTCCTCCAAACCGACGATGAAAAACAGAGAAAAATGAAGACATCTGTTGACTATCCGACACTTGTTCAGAATAGTGAAACTTCTTCATATATATATATATATATATATATATATATATATATATGTATATATATATGTATATATATATATATATATATATATATATATATATATATATATATATATATATATATATATATATATATATACTTTCTGTTGCCATTACAAACTATGTAGATCTTTTGCAGCCTTAACAAGCCTGCTAAATCTCTGCCTGTCTTGGGCTATTTTTTTCGATTTATCTGTAGACAGCTTTATTGCATCTTTGTTGATTCTATCTATCCAGCTGCTTTTTGGCCTCCCACGTGGTCTTTTGCCTTCTATTGAGGCATTCATTGTTACGTCGAGGGTTCCAGATACGAGCCACATGCCCAGCCCATCTTAACCTCCGTGCCTTCATATCATTGGATATTGATTGAACAGTTTATTTAAGCAGGTCTTTATTGGCCTTTCTTCTCCATGTGTTAATATTATGTTCCAATATAGCACCGGTAGATTTCTCTCTCAAAACTTTTAACATCTTTCCATGGTGTTCAAGCCTCAAAGCCCATATATTAGAAATGTATCACAGCACTGTACACCCTTAATTTAGGATTTTTCGGGATTTTAATACCTTTGAATGAGAGAATATTTTTGTGCTAGTTATACGCCGGTGTATTCCTGACCGATGATATTTGAATTTTCCTTCTCCCGGAAATGATTTTACTTCAACGCAGATCCTGTTATTGGGATAGAATTTTAGGATTATTATCATATATTTTGTTTTGTCATCATTTACTTGTAGGTCTTAGCAAGTTTCTCGATGTTCTTTTGATTACCTACTAATTTATGTAAATAATTTTACCATCCAAATATTATCGAATTTTATTATAAGCAAATATGAGTATTATTTAAAAAAAATATGTCTTTAGGCAGTGCAGTACATTGATCCCATAATTCATTTTTGTTTCTAATATGTGAATTATGTGAATATGTGAATCTAATATATGAATTAAATAAGCACTTATTTTTTTTTTCCTTTCCTTAGCATTTTTTGCATAAGGATTTATTTTATTACAAAGAAATTCTGTATTTAACGAAAACTCTTAAACAGGTGTATACAGACAGCCAGGTGTATCTACTAAGTCAGTCAAGATAGATACAAGAAAAAATCGTATTCCAAGTAAATACATTTCTTTTTTATTTATTATCTTGAAAAACTTAGAAATACTTTATATGTATAGATAATGTACACACATATAATATATATTTTCTTCTCATCCATCGATTAATGATTGATAATGACGTAACCAAATAAATAAATGCTCAATTTTCATATACGCCTTTCTCTAAAGTAACTTTAATATCGTTTATTTCAACAAATTAACTCATTTGTAAAACCAATCCTTTATTGCCAATAATTTTGATATTCTATATACTACTTTTGTCTGATTACTGTATTTAATGAAAACTCTTACTTTTCCGTTTCAGCTCCAGTTACTAAGCCAACTTTGACCGATGAAGTATTCCCAGATACCGAAAAACAGCATATTACAAGTAATTGCATTTCTTTTTTATTTATTATCTTGAATAACATAGAACTACTTCAAGACAGACTGATCAAAGAATCGTAATAGAGTATTAAAATATAAGGTTTAAATTAGAAGAAAATTAAAAGCAATGAATTTAATTATAAGAAATATGAGTATTTTTTTTTTTTAGAATGTATGAAAGACTTGACGTTCTTTATGTCAGGCAGTGTACTTCATTGATCCCATAATCCATTATTTTTTACATTCACTTACCTATATATGAAATATTGAATGAAGTTAGTCGACTATTCTACATATCATGGATGATAAATATCCAGGACTCAGTCAATATAAAGTTTTTATTAGTGCCGACGTTTCAACCCAAACATGTGTGTCATCATCAGGACGTGGTTCGAGCACCGAATACCCTCAGTTATTAACATTATTTAACGTAAATCACATGTTTCCAAGAAAATTAAATGAAATTTTCTCACTAAATATAAACTTTTATTTTTTTTTAAGTTCGAAAAAAGTATTTAAATCCACCGATTCGTGGCAATGCCATTGTTTAAAATACTATTTAATTGTACTTGTGTGAAAAATGAAGTGGAATATAAAACTATTTCATGGATATATTTATAACCTTAAATATTTATGCAGTAGTTTAATAACTCTAGATAGAAATAGAAAATAACTTTATGCAGGGACAAAGTCCCTTTAGAATAACAAAATAGAACATAATTAAAATACTATATCTGGCCGAAATAAAGCAATAATAAAAAAGAGAAAGTAAAGAAAATATTAGGCAAACCAGCTATATACAAAAATAAAAAAAAACCTATATACAAAACGCTTAAAACTATGATAAAACACTTTGAACTATGTACAGTAGGAAAAATTATAATTATACTTTTTTGAAAAATAAAATAATAAAAAATACATTGGGTTCTTCTTTAAAATGAGGTGTGTTTCTGCTAACAAAGAAAAGACAAAGCTGACAATATAAAATGTCAGTGAATTTAAATAATGAATAATATGTAGACTCATTACTGTCAAATGCCTAGCTATAGGTACAGATTCAATTATATACGAATAAAAAATAATAAAAAAACAAACAATAGATGCGGTCAGTGGCATTAAGAGCAGGAAGATATTGTAATATCTCTAGTGAAGTTCACAGTATAGAATAGTACTATCGTTTGATGATGACTAGAAATGTATAATAGCAAAAGTTTAGCAAACATCTGACTGTTTTGGGATAGGAATTGGAATAGGAGGGATTTGAATGTGGATATGGAGGGGGAATGCCGAATTTTGATATGTAGAGAATTCCAGAAATTGAGAGATCCAAAGTTATGATATCATATTTAAATAATTAAGTATCTATTGGCCGTTTATTCCAGAAAATCATCAAGTAACCTTTTTGAAAATTAAATTAGTGAATAATTTTCTCTTTGTGAAATTTCAACATCTACTTAGAATTAGTGTGACAACTTTTCACCTATCCATGGCAGGCTAAGTAAATCTCTTAATTTCATTTTATTAAACCTTATAAAGGAAAATAACAGTCTATTAGTTATGATAGCCTTACAATCCACAATCATTTATTTATTAAATATTCAGATGAACTTTCAAATAGCTCTAGGCATATTTGAGACTTTCAGTTGACAGAATGACTAACTCCAATTTCAACATTTTTTATTATTAATTTTAGTAATATTTCTAGTGGCAAAATTTATATCTTTATTCACAGTTCTATATTTCGACACTGCAATCCCCTACTCTGGAATATATTTATACTCACTGTCTGTATAGATATAACTTTTCCAGATTTTTATTGCCAACCGTCGATATAATAAATAGACTTTTTGTAATTTTAATGCTCTTAATGATTTGTTATCTGTAACATTTAAGCTTTAGATCCATTTAGAATGCACTTCAAAAATTTTATAATACCCCAAGAATGCCAGAAAATAATTGATATTCAAAGCAGAGTGGTAAGTGAATGTTGTGTGTTGCTCACACCAGTTTTGTTTTAAATATAAATATATATATATGGCTACAATAAGCATTTTTTTTTTATTTCCTTTCCTTACCATTTCTAGCATGAGGATTCATTTTATTACAAACACTGTATTTAATGAAAATTCTTTCTTTTCCGTTTCAGTTCCAATTGCTAATCGAAATTTGATCGATGAAGTGTTCCCAGATACCGAAAAACAACATATTGCAAGTAATTACATTTCTATTTTATTTATTATCTTGAATAACTTAGAACTACTTCAAGACAGACTGATCAAAGAATCGTAATGAAGTAATAAAATATAAGGTTATAATTGGGAAAATTCCAAACCACACAGCGTCATGTCTTCGAAATGCAGGCAAAGGAAAAAAACCCGTCAATTCAGGCATCTTCAGGACAGAACTGAAAAACAAATACTGGAGTATGCAATTGGATGTCATGCAGCGATCTGTTGTTTGATTTGTTTTTCTGTTGGTTTTTTTATGATGCCTCAATTTGCGAAACGTTGACGGGTTCTTTTCTTTGCCTTCATTTTGGAGATATAAAGTTGTGTGAATTGGAATTTCGCCAATAATAACCTAATATGTATGTTCTGTCTCTTGGTTGGTTAGATAATAATATATAATAAGTTTGATAAATATTCAGGACACCGTCGTTATAATTTTTTTTTTAATTTGCGCCGACGTTTCAATCCAAATATATATGTCATTATCAGGGCCTGATTCAAGCATTGAAGGTTTTCAAGTACTCATTTTGATTTTCATTAATAGTACTTTATTTTTAAACTAGTACTTAAGGTTCTGAAGTGCTAAGTACTTGTCATTAGTATTTGTACCATGTCAAAATTGCTTAAAAAGTTCCAACTTTCCCATTTGGAACCACAAACCTGATACATTCCTATTTGATAAGCAAACAGCCTGCAACAAAATGCCAACATTGTTACTCTCACAGTGAGCCATATTCTCTAAGAGTGTTCTTATTACCTATTGATTCTAACCAAATTGGGACTCCTAGCGATATTATTAGTAGTTTTAAATAATGACGAAGTTATAATGAAATCGACAATAAATTTTCTTAAAAATAATAATTTTTTTTTAAACGATCCGCCCAGCAAAGACCACGCGAATATCACTTCCGTTCCCTCTTCACACCCTCAGCCTTCTGTTTCTCACTCCAATACTCTCTCATCCTCCTGGACTGTTCCTCTCGGTCTTCCTTAGTCCTTTTACTAAACAAAATTTAAATAATATATTTTTTCCATAATATTTATTACTGAAATGAAGATTAGATAGGCGTTGATGACTTCGGCGGTTTACGCCTCTAAACCCTTAACAACAACAACTATAAGCAATTGCCGATAGGTTTACTAGGAAGAAAGGGACGTTGGGCCTGTCTGAACATGTTTCACAGCAACAGATATGGTGCGACATTACTTTTTAACAGTCAAAAGTTACTATGTTTATTCGATTTCTTTGATTCATTGTTATTATACAAGAACAGATATAGTTCTTGTTCTGTTTTTCCTCGTTTAAAATTAAACATTAGTAGTTAAATAACAGCGATTACTTTGTACATAAATAATTTTGTATTGCCAAAGTGATTGTAATTTTTTGCGTTGAGGTGGGTTTGTGACATTTTGTGGGGACGGTAGCAAGTAAATTTTCATTTTTTTGTTTTTAAATGTTTAGAAAACCTCTGAGAGAGACTAAATGTTATTACACAAATGTTTCTTTTTCTTGAAGAAAATATGTTCGGCTTTATGTATCACTGATTTCGATATAGAATTTATAACTATTTTTTGGTTTATTATTTTCAATAATCAACCATTGTGATCGACCAAAAAATCCAAAAACTTAACCCCCTCTCAAAATTTGATATTTCACGTTTCAGGATGCGTAGAATTCGAAAAACGAATACAATTTGTGTTGTCAATCCGCCGTCTGCCGCCAGCGCATTTTCTCCGAAACTACTGGACCAATTTTTTTCAAATTTGGATATAAAATCAGAGGTCACCCGGGGATGATCCTCCTTCATCGACATTACTATTCGCATTTTACTTTCAAAATGGTGGCCGAAAAACCTGCGTTACTATAGACTGTAGCTCCTAAACGAATTAACCAATTTCAATGAAACTTCGCTAAAGTCATTTTCTCGACGACCTTTAAATTTATCTACATAACATACTTCAATGAAAAAAAGCTGAAAAAAAAGTTAAGAGGGATAGTAAAATTAAATTCCGAATAACTAAAAAGTTTACACTTGTTTCTTGTTTTAGATATTGTACTTGTTTTTTAAATTTCCATTTAAACGAGATTTCCTAAAAAAACAAAAAAAAAATCGTTAAAATCGGACAATTAGGAGCAAAGACATGGTCTACGATTTTGTTTTTATATGTTTTACTCCAAATTTTATATATCCTTTGTTTGGTTTTTAAATTTTGAATCTGTAACTGAAGTAATGTTATTTTATTTAGCATATTACTTTTTTTTTTATTGTTTGTTTGTTTGTTTCTTTGTCTAGGCGCAAAACATCCAGGTCATAAGCGCCCGATCAACTAAATAACATCATTTAATACTATTTGGATGATTGGTACAAAAAAAAAAAAAAATGAATAAAATAAATAAAGCAATGGATTGATAGAATAAAATAAATAAATAAGTAATTATTTAATAAAATATATCGGAATAAGTATTTAATAATAAAATAAATAATTATTAAACACTTTATTCAGAAATATCACAATTTGTCACAGTTAAGGACACTTATAATAGAGTTCAGAGAATACATTCATACCGTATATACAAAAATATAAATAAATAAAGTAATAACAAAAGAATAAGAAAAAAGAACTAAAGAGAAAAAAAAAATATATATATATATACACATAAGTAAATAAAAATTGAAATAAAAGTAAAACAAACATCTTATATAAAACATAATTATATACATTATTATAAATTTGCAGGTGATCTCCGAACCAATCCTGTCCCCTCCACATGGCTTAGGAGATCCCTACGCTTCTCCCTCAGCCACTTCACTGGTATTTAAAACCAGCGGAGGATGAGTAAGAGTGCTACAGCCACAGACACTCATGACTTGAGTGGAGAATCTGGCCATTGCTAGAACTCCAAAATATCCATAGTTACAAAAGGTCTCGTGGCCACTGCCGCTTTAACCTATGAAGGGGATTGTAGGGATGGGTGGTGCTTGATAGGGATTGTACAACGGGATTTGGGTGATGAGAAAAGTTCTGGTAAAATTTGGAAAAATTGGCTGGAATAAGATCAAGAATAAATGGGATATTAATCGGTTGTGACACTTTTTTCTATTTTTTCTAATTTGTTTTTTTGAGTTAACTTGTATTTACGTACAAATTTTTAGTATTTATATGCAGTCAAATGTACACTTTACTACAAAATATAAAATTTTCTTCCAGCTAATTGGTATCCTAACAAAATTATAGGCAGTTCAATGAAAATTGTCACAACCGACGCCAATCTCCCCAGTCTTACTATACTAGGTACTTCTCCCTAAGAAAAATTCCTATTTAACTTAAATCAGTCGAAGTCAACAGGCATAGGAAAAAAAATTAGTAAGATTTAACTCCCAATTAATTTATTTGATTTTTTATACCAGAATAATTTGAGATTCACTTCGAAGTACCCTTGCAAACGAATTTCATAGTCACTTTAATATATATGAAAAATCATCTGGTTTAACATTAAAAATAAATAAAATGTTTATTTATGCAGTTATGCTTATGATAATATATCCTGCCATAGAAAAAATAAGATACCGAACCTTTGCAATAATTTATTGTAATGATTTTGCTGTAGACAGGGTACATTTAATTGTCAGGATATCAAATCACATCTGTTTTTTTACAAAACTTGACGTAAATGAAGCGTCCCTTATTTTCCCTGTCTCAGAATAAATAAAGCTTTATTATTATCATCTCTTTATTTTCTACATATACAATGGTGTTTATAATATGTAATATTTGGGATGATTCTGAAGTTTATTATGGAAGGATAGGTATCTGGATTGAGCCAGATCTGAAACATAAGGAACATTAAGATCTTTATGGATAATTTTATTAGTGACAAAGTAAGGAGCATTGAGGATTTTACGAAGGATTTTGGATTGTAAGGATTCGATGCGAGAGGAGTTCGATGGTTTAGTGGAGCCCCATAGCTCAACTCCGTAAGTCCAAATAGGTCTTATTATAGTCAAGTATATGAGTCTTTTGCAATTAATGGGAAGTTTAGAGCGTTTGTCTAGTAAGTGCTGAAGTAATCGGAAACGTCGAGCCGTTTCTTGTCGTTTCAGTCTAGTATGAGGATTCCAAGTTAGTCATTTGTCCAGGTGGAGTCCTATGTATCGGATTTGTTCAACAGGGATAAGTGGAGTATTGTTAAAGGAAACTGTAGGACAGGAAGTCGTTGGTTTACGACGAAGGGTAAAGGTAATCTGGTGGGATTTATTGGAGTTTATTTTAATTCTCCAGTTTTGACACCATTCTTCTAGATTTATGATGTGTGATTGAAGCATTTGGGATGCAATTGCGGGGTCATTGTTTACTGATAGGATACATGTGTCATCGGCATATGTGGCGATGACAGTGTAGGGACAGGTAGGGATGTCAGCTGTATAAACTGTATAGAGGATACGACCTAGGATACTACCTAGAGGAACACCAGCGGACTGGGAAATATCAAATCTTAAGTTATTTTTTAACAAACCTAAAATATGTAATTGATGTACACTTAGAGGTTATTAAACTTTTTTTTTTTAAACAGGGGTACTTTTATGTGACAGGATTTTAAATCGCATATTTTTTTATGCGGCTAACTTGAGGCACATATCAACATTTTCACAAATAAACCTCAACTAAATTAACCTAATGTTGACTTAACTTATCGCACTAGAGTTTTTTTTCTAAAAGTGGAATAATTTTAATATAGTCCTTGGGTAATAAATCAAAATCGCTTATAATTATGATTTTTTAAACATAGCTTAGTTTATCAGCTCAAAGGTCGTTTTCAAATGGTTTTAACAATCTCTATCTCCACTTGTATTTGAAGTAAATTTTGTCTAGTTTACAGTGAAGCAATTATTAATTTTTCATTTTTTTTTTTTTTTTTAGTTATTCATCAAATACATGACATCTACTTTAAAAAAAACACAAAACTTAAAACTTCCTCCTTTTCTATCTAAACATTTTTCCAGCTATTGAGATCTGTTATCGCCCCTTTACGTATGTCCCTCTACTTTTAGTACACCGTATATATATATATATATATATGTGTGTGTGCGTGTGTGTGTGTGTGTGTGTGTGTTTGTGAAAATTTCAGCATTTTATTTCATTTTATTATATGATTTAATTGTACACTTTTATAATTAAATCATTTCATAACTAATAATCGAAGACAGGCAGAGTAAAATCTAGTTTCATTCATTCAGTATTCCAAGTAATGATTATAAATATAAATGCACATAAATATTATTATTTCTGCAAGATATATTATTGTTTTTTTTCTTTGCTCCTAGATGGATCAAATAATCACTTCGTATGATTGAAGTTATTTCAGGTTTGGGATCACCTGAGAATCTTGAGGAGAAGTTGGGTCAATTAACTCAAAAGATACCATCAACGCCAACAGGTATAAGGAATAGATGATTAAATGTATTGTTTTTTCATGGAAATTGTATAAGATTTTAATTAACAGAAGCATTAAAAAAATCAAATATACGTATGTATATACATTTAATCATGTATATATATATATATATATATATATAAATATATTTAAACTTAACTATTTAATTGGGAATAAGGTCACTTATTAATTATTTAATGAACTATTAAATGTTCATTTCTTCTGTTTATTGACGTTTCGATCCCGGTATTTTCTTTTTATTAGTCAACTGGGATCCTCTTCAAAGCTAGAATTTAAAAAAAAATACAGCTTCGATCAGGCCAGGGATATACCGACAGTCTCAGCACCGTCCACTAGCACATATATTAAGCTACATTTATTCCCAATTAAATAGTTAAGTTTAAATTTAATACTCAAAGGTCAATTAAGGAAAAGTTGTAAATATATATATATGTATATATATATATATATATATATATATATATATATATATATATATATATATATATATATATATATATATATATATATATATATATATATATATACACATTTTTATTTATATCTAAATTTAAATTCTTGCATCTTATCAAAAATTATTTTATATAATTAATTAACTATAAAATATTTATGATTTAATTTTTTTTTTTTTAGGTTCTGATTTATCTCAGCTTGATAACGAGTTAAACTTGTTGATAAAGAAAATTGCAGCATTGAATGGTATATATATATAATTGGTATTATACATTACAGATTTGGTGATTATACTTAAATGAGTTTAATCTGATTCAAGTATATTTTCGATAAAATATTTAATTTACTAACAATATTTTTAATATCGATAAATTTTCTATTAACTAAGTAGTAATAATAATTAAAAAAAATATTTAGAGATATCTAGAGAATTTTAGAATTAGGAAACATTTTCTAAAGAAATATGTTACTAATACATTTTTATATGTCTATGAATCAAATGAGTAGTGATTCTTTTTTCAGGTCCTGGTACACTGTTTCATCCCATCAATTTACGCTCAGATATAAAAAAATTAAAAACTGTTTCAGGAGGTATGAATACTATAAGTAAATATTTTTTTATTTGGAATTAATAAAAAAAAGTTCAATTAATTAGGTGAACAATTGCAAAACTTTTAAAACTTTTGAGGCACTACCAAGACTAGATTACCATGACGGACAAGACTGGCTAAATTTCGTCTTGGTTTTTCATTTGGACAACAATGTTGAAGGTTGCCCAAAATAAAACATTGTGAGGGAACATGCGGATCTGTCCTCGAATCTAATGATGCTGCATAAAATCCCCTCAAATAGATATTTCCATCCAGGCAGGAATTGGCCATGAATATGGAATTTAATAAAACTGGGGCATTGGTAAAACTGTGTAGAAGCCTGGGGTATAGATTTTTTTAAATTATTATATACTAGGCGAGTACCCCCTGGCCACCTGACGGCGGACCAACCCCCATTTTACAAATTATACACCTTTTCAATTAATTTTACTACTCGTTTCTCAAATTTTAAACTATAATTTAAATTTTTCTTTAGTTCAGATTATTTTTTATCAATCGAAACCACAGTTCAGACAAAGATTTAATTTCTTTAAAAATCAATATTAAACAACGAGCCTGATTGTCAATTTATATTATTATATAATTACAATTATCCTTATTGCTCATTTGTAACCATAATACTGAAGAAATAATTCTGGTGTCTCTTCGTTACGTTATTATGTAAAATATGGCATGGTCACTATTTTTTTTTTTTTTTTGTATAAAATAGAAAATATTATTAAGATTTGATATAAGAAATAATGACATTAAAAAAGTGGCGATATTTTCATTTATGAATTGCTTTAAGAATAATCCAAAAATTACCATATACGTGTACATATTTATAAAATAGAATTAAAACAAAGGTTAAACCGCATATATATATATATATATATATATATATATATATATATATATATATATATATATATATATATATATATATATATATATATATATATAATGTTGGTGTAGTATAGATACTGCATACTGATTATGCAAATATTTGCAGATGCCGGATCACGTCCAAACAAAGGAACATTGGACCACGATTCAATAACTGACCGTCTACTCTCTCTAGTGAAAAAATTGAATTTTATCACCAACGAACTTGGTAAATTATTGGCTATGAAAAAAACAGGTAATTACATCACCGTAGCTTAAACTTCTCATCGTTTCAAATCTACTCAGTAATGATTAATATTTTTTTTATTATATATTTAATGAAATTTACAACTGTATAAACAATACAACTAGTAAAAATGCATAAATTAGAAATCATGGCAGGAACAGACTTGAAGAGATACTGCCCAGTAGTAGCAATACCTATTCAATTCTAGGTAAGAAGATCACTAGGCCAACTTCTTTTCAGACGGCTAGGGAAATTATCAGGAATCGAGGGAGAAGCAAGGCTGAAAACACGTGGATTCCGATGGGACTGGAGTTTATCATGAGAGGATAGGTATCTGGCTTGGGCTATTTCAGCGGCATATGACACATTAAGGTCTTTAAGAATGGTTTTATTTGTGACAAAATATGGAACATTAAGGATTTTGGATTGGATACGAGAGGAATTCGTGGTTTAGTGGAGCCCAATACCTCAACTTCGTAAGTCCAAATAGGCCTTATTATAGTCATATGAGTTTTTTGTAATCGATTGGAACTTTAGAGCGTTTGTCTAGTAAGTGCCGAAGTAATCGGAAATGTCGAGCTGTTTCTTGTCGTTTCAGTCTGGTATGAGGATTCCAAGTTAGACGTTTGTCCAGAAGGAGTCTTAGGTAGCCGATTTGCTCAACAGGGATAAATGGAGTATTCTAATTATGTTTAAGAAAAAAATAATTAAAATAATTATTTTTATCATTAATTTCAATAAAATATTACAAATTGCATTCGTAGATGATTAGTTTAGTATATGTGTATCAGTAGAAGGATGTCATCATTAGGTGTGTTTTCATTTTAAGAGGTGTGTGGTTTCATCGAAGAGAGGAATTCGATGGTTTAGTGGAGCCCCATAGCTCAACTCCGTAAATCCGAATAGTCCTTGTAGTCATGTATATGAGTCTTTTGTTTTGAAGTTTAGAGCGATTGTCTAGTAAGTGCTGAAGTCATCGGTAACGTCGAGCGGTTTCAGTCTGGTATGAGAAATAGATTTCTTGAATGGAAAAGTCCTAGAAATATAGAAATATGGTCGACAGAGAATGATTTCTTTTATTTTAAATCCAACTTTAGGTTTTGGGTTATCTATGTGTAGGTACTACATTCAGGAAGTACGTGTTTTATTGTTCAAGTTGCTTTCAAAAACAATGTTCCTCATACCATAAAAATGGATGGTGATATCGAAAAGGAGTAAATCAAGGCGATTAACCACTGAATAATCATAAAATGGATGGTTATATAGAAAACTAGGCCTCTGAATCAGAAAAATTAATCCTCATAATTAATAAATCAAAAAAGTTGAAATGAATTGATCCCCAATTGCTATTTTTTTTTTGTTCTCCTCATCCTTGCCTTTTGGGGCAAGGGTGGTGGATAAATGCCAGAGGTAAAAACAATCCCTTCGTCGGGACGTGAACTCGTCATTAATTTTCACCTTTAACCTAGATTATCAGTTTGCCAGCGTTATGCACAGGCGTTAACCCGCTCGGCCACCCGGCCCTCATTTAATTACGCCATCATATAATGATTATTATCTCGACGACTACGCCTCTGAAAACTTAATTATGAGCCCGCATATCGAAGCAATAGAAAGTTACAGTTGAAATAAATCGATACGCAATAATATGTAATGATAATATATATATATATATATATATATATATATATATATTATATATATATATATATATATATATATATATATATATATATATATATATATGTATATGTATATATTTAAAACACGTCTCCCCAAAAACAAAATAGCCTCTTATATACCATGAAATATTATGCTATACAAAATATAATGTCTATACGTGAGCGAGTAATCTTCAAATCGATAATGTTTTCAGGAACTACATAACATAATGATAACCCTTATATCGAAGAAATTGGAAAAATTAAAATAAATAGAAAGGAATCGGCACGCTAAATAGTAATGTTAAAAGCGACTGTATTTTCAAATATTACACCTTCGATATTATAAAGATGAATGAACCTAATATTGAAGAAATCTAAAAAGTTAAAATTAAGCAATACCCGATGATCAATAAATCCGTATAAATCGAAAAGCTAAAAAGTAAGCTTAAAATGGATTATTATTGTAGCCGTGATAGAATATTATATGTCTAAATAAATAAATAAATTTAAAAAAAAAATGGATTATATTTTAAAAAACTATAGCTTCGATAACATATAAGTACGGAAGGACTTCATCGAAGAAATCCAAAAGTGATGTAAAATTATTTGGGTTATTTTTCTAATAATATATTATTCAGTTTTAATGTTATTCATAATTGTTTTGGAAACATTCTCAATCGACTACCCCACAACTTTGAATACGCTTGATAATGAAGATGTTTATCACTATAAAATTGGGTATAATAATGGATAACTTCGGTAAACTTAGTGACTCAGGGATGATAAAAGCCGAATGTTCTAGAAGTATTTAGAATATAATTTAAAAAATCTGTAGGTTTTTATATGTATTATACAAAAATAATAAAATGTATTTTATTTCCTTCCTAATATGAATAAGGAATAGACCATTGTGACTATTTCAGGTTATGTTCCGCCTGGATATCAAAACGATGATAATATGAACGATATACTTCCACAAAATGGAGGTGGTGAATACTTTTATTATTTTCACTATATCTTTTTTTCGAAACTCTCTATCTAGCTAAAAACGTGAGAATTACTCGAGAAATTAACAGATCTACGAGATACATTTACCAAGACACTTAAACGCTTTTCCTTCAAAATTTAAATGAGCAATACATTATTAGAAATATTTCAGATTTTTGTCATTGCTTTAAAAAAATATTTCAGGTTTGGTTTTTTCATATCATACACGTTTTTTGTCCTATCTACAGTATGGGTATTTATTCCCGTTACGCTTCAAACCGGGTTGGATTTTGGCTTTCTCTGGAGCTTCTGATGTTCGATTTTGTGATTCCTTGAGCCAAAGCAAAATAAAAAAAAGTACTCATTTTAGCAGAAGCATTGAATGTGAACTATGAAAATATATGTATTTATTCCATTCCAATTAAAATAAGCATTATCTACCATTCCAGAGCCACTATTTTCAAAAATGGCGACCATGCAAACACGTCGAAGTTTGCTGACGCTCATTGCGGAATAGATGCAATTTTATATATGAATCTTTCTCGTAAAATGTTCAGTTTTTGAGCATTCCGCTTTACCTATGCCTATACGATCCTTCTGCACACTAAAATTCAATAATTGCGGTTTTAGAGTAATTGGTACACCAATCTTATGGACCATGAAATTTCAATTCCTGATCTATGGTGTATCTTTTTTTTTTCTTTTTGCTTTTAGGAGATAACCTTGTTTATCTATTGAATTATACTCATTTCATTCTGAATTAAAACAAACATTATGAATATTTCAGGTTTTGATCATAATGGATCATAAGAACAAAATTCTCCAAAGAAGAATATAGCAGCAATACCAAATCGGGGAGCTAGATATATTATCATTTTTACGATATATTCTTTTTTAAATTAATTTAAATGGGTATTTCCCTCCTAGCTCCAGAGTTTAAAGAGCCTAATGTTGTAGACTCATTGAAGATGCCAAGTTATAATATAATATATAAATATTATATGACCTTAACTCTGCGACAACATTAGCTAGATGTGGAGTTAAGATCTCAATCTTAGAGATGTGGACTAGATCTAACTAAGGTCTGAATCTGGAGCGAGGAGGAAAATATAACATTTTCATTTTAACTACAATGAACGTTGCCTGCCATTCCAATCGCACTGCCTTCAGAAATAACGGCAAAGCTAAAACATTCAAACTTGCAGATAAAGAAACCCATTGTAGGTTTGATAAAAGATTTTTCTACTAAAAGGTGTCGTTTTTGAGCAGCCCGAATTTTGTGTGCCACTGCTTTTCTTCAACAGTCCGAATTTCAGAAACTGCGATTTCAGAGTTTTAAATTCATCAATTGTAAGAGCCTTTGCATACATGTTGACTAAATAAAATAACAAATCATCATTATTCGTGGCGTTACGATTCAATCATAGAAAACAATGTTTTTTTCCATCTAGTTAGATACACTGAGCATTGATGTGTGGTTGGGTTTCATCGTGCTCCCGTTATTATCACTCCAGACCTTCCCAACGGTATATCTTCAAACTACACTCTGTTCACGGGTATTGTAGAATCATACCATATTTATTGGTTCATGATGTTCAGAGGCAGCACGCACCTAAAGACTAATCATTATTCCTTTGATGCAGAAAGCCGATGAATCAAACATTTCGGTGAATATTAAAAATCTGAAAAAACAAAACAAAGTGAAGTCAGAATTTAGACAAGAGAAAGTTAGTGTTCACTGTGAGATCCGGTCGGTGTTAGTGGCCTCAGGTATTCCGACTTTGATGCAGCATTATGAATATTTTCAGATTTTATTCATTATGAATCCCAACAAGACCGAAATTCTAAAATGATAAATTTAATTTATATCGAGAAACTAAAATTAAAATTCCGAAAAATTAAAAAAAATTAACGATAATTTTAATATAAAGAAAACAACCTGGAATTATTTTAAATAATTTAAAATATTTACCTAGCTTATAAGAAATGTCATTAAAACGTGCATTCTGAATTCATCATTATGAATATCCCAGGTCAACCTGGATATCAACAAGAACCAAATATGCCTATGGGAGGAAACCATATTCCATCAAGCGGAGGTAAATATTATTATTTTTGCTATCCACATTTCTTTTTTTTTTAACTAACTGTTTTATTTATCTATCTTTGTGGTACCAATGCACCATTAGGAATATTTTTAGAATTTACCATTAGGTATCTCAACATGATCGATATTCTCTAACAATAAGTTTAATTCAAAATAAATTCCGATTCTTACATTCATGTAAAATTTTAATTAATATTAAAATCCTTTTTATCCTTTTTTAACTGAAAAATTGAAATTATATTACCTAAAAATTAACAATAAATTTTAATTTAAAGAAAACTAGTCGGACCTATTTTAACTGTTTCAATATATATATATATATATATATATATATATTTAACTGTTTCAATATATATACCTAGCTTATAAGAAATGTCATTATAACATGCATTCTGAATTCATAATTAAAAATATAGAAGGTCGTCCTGGATATCAACCAGAACCAAATATGCCGATGGGAGGAAACCTTATTCCATCAAGTGAAAATAAATATTATTATTATTTTTGCTATGCACATGCCTTTATGTTTTAAAAAACGTTTTTAAATATCTTTCTTTGTTGTACCAATGCAGCAATAGGAATATTACAGAATGTATTCATCAGTTATCTCAACATAATCGAAATGTTCTAATAATAAATATAATTTATATTGAAAAATTGAAATTATATTTCCTAACAATTAACAATAATTTTAATATAAAGAAAACTAGTTGGGCCTATTTTAACTAATTCAATATATATACCTAGCCTATAACAAATGTCATTGTAACATGCATTCTAAATTCATAATTATAAATATCGCAGGTCGTCCTGGATATCAACCAGAACCAAATATGCCGATGGGAGGAAGTTCTACTCCATCAAGTGGAGGTAAATATTATTATTATATTTTGCTATAAACATGTCTTTATGTTTTAAAAAACGTTTTTATATATCTATCTTTGTGGTACCAATGCAGCATTAGAGATATTTTAGAATTTATCCATCAGTAATCTCAACATAATCAAAATGTTCCAATATTAAATATAATTTATATTGATATATTGAAATTATATTTTCTAAAAATTAACTATAATTTTAATATAAAGAGACCTAGTAGGACCTATTTTAACTAATTCAATATATATATATATATACCTAGCTTATAAGAAATGTCATTGTAACATGCATTCTGAATTCATAATTATAAATATCGCAGGTCGTCCTGGATATCAACCAGAACCAAATATGCCTATGGGAGGAAACCATATTCCCTCAAGTGGAGGTGAATATTATTATTATTTTTGCTATGCACATGTCCTTTATGTTTTAACAAACGTTTTTAAATATTTATCTTTGTGATACCAATGCAACATTGTTAATATTTTAGAATTTATTCATCAGTGATCTCAACATAATCGAAACTTTCCAATAATAAATATAATTTATATTGAAATTATATTTCCTAAAAATTAACAATAATTTTAATATAAAGGAAACTAGTTGGACCTATTTTAACTAATTCAATATAAATGTCATTATAACATGCATTCTAAGCTCCTGCTGTGTGCGCACTATGCCACCAAAACCACCCAGCAAACTACAAGGGATGCCAAACGTATAAAATACTGAAATCAAGAACACAGACAACACTCAGACAGGAAGAGACCTCCAGGACTCCCAGACCACCAAGGCAACCCTTTAGACGTGTGAACAAAGACGTGTCTTTTGCTGAAATACTAGGAGAAACTGAACAAAAAAAAATCAGCCTCAGGCCCTGCCGCAAACTCATGATCCACCACCCCAATATAATAAAACCCAAAAGTCCAGTCCTCATCAAATCTCTTATATTCCTCCTCCTAACAATTCGAATGACCTCACCAGTCTCCTTACATCATTTCTCTCAGAATTCAGATCTCTCATCACTCCGCTCATCTCCTTACTTACAAATGTCATATCCATTCTTATCCCACCGCAAATAATTCCATAAATGTCCACAGTAAAACCCATCTCCATTCTCCTCTGGAATGCGAATGGTGTTCGAAACCACATCAACGAACTAACTTTTTTTCTAAAAGACAATAACATTGACATAGCCCTAATTACTGAGGCCCGATTAACTAACAAACGACAGTTTAACATACCTGGATACAAGATTTATCGTACTGACCACCCTGATGGAACAGCGCATGGAGGCAATGCAGTCATCATCCATCAATACCTCTCCCATCACTTCTACCCTTTACCAGTTCATAATTTCCTAAAAAACTTCAGCCATAACAATCCAAACCTCACTTTTTCCTGTTACAGTTGTCGCAGCATAGTCTCCACCTAATATAGTAATACCTGAACCTAACTTCATTTCCTTTCTCAATTCCTTAGGACACCATTTCCTTATAGGTACAGATCTTACTGCCAAACATCACCAATAGGGAGCCAGAACCACGAATTCCCGCGGGCGAACATTACTATCTGCTCTTAATTCCCATAATAGCAACATCCTTTCTCCTGATACTCCTACATACTGGCCAACAGATCCTAACCGTAATCCTGACCTCCTTGACTTCTTCATTCACAAAGGCCTATGGCCGCTAAATTACTCAATTTCACGGCTCGACGACCATTTCTCAGACAATAGTCCGCTAAACTTAACCCTTTCCACATCTCCTATCCCCAAATTATCTCCTCCCTCATTCATCAGAGGCCAGTCAACTGGAACCTTTTCCGCCAAACAATAACAGATGTAATAGACCTCAGAGTACCGCTAAAGACCCCTCAAGATCTAGATAATGCAGTCAGTTCCTTCACCACCTTGATCCAACAAGCAGTCTGGACTGCATCCTCACCACTCCCCTCCAAAAAATACCTTAAAAAGAATCCCTTGATCCAAAATTTTATTGACCTTATTAAATCCAAACGCCAATTTAGGACCCTCTGACAAAGAACCTGGCATCCTGATGATCGGAAAGTATATAATTACTATTCCAAACAGTTTAAAAAAGAACTGGATACCTTTAGATCCCAATCCTAGAATTCCTACCTTTCTTCCCTCTCTACCGATGACAACTCCCTCTGGAAAGCGACCAAACAAATCCTTAAATACCAATCTATTTCCCACCCACTCCGACGAGATAATGGAACCTGGGCTTATTCAAACGTGACTAGAGTTGAAGAATTTGCCAAACATCTGTCCAAAAAATTCACTCCCCACACCGAACTCCATCCCACCCACACTGCTGAAGTTAAAGAACTCCTCTCTTCTCCAATTTCTCTCTCCTTGCCTCCTAAAGCTGTCAACACCTCTGAGGTCAAATTCCTTATAAACAACTTGAAACCTCGAAAATCCCCTGGACATGATCTCTTTACTTCCCAGATCCTTAGACAACTTAGGACATGTCTTTATTTTCTAACAAACGCTTTTAAATATCTATCGTTGTGGCACCAATGCAGCTTTAGGAATATTTTAGAATTTATTCATTAGGGATCTCAAAATAATCGATATTCTCTAACAATAAATTTAATTAATCTAGAAAATTAAGATTATTTTACCAAAAAATTAACGATAATTCAATATTAAGAAAACTAACTGGAACTATTTTAATTAATTTAAAATATATACCTCGCTTATAAGATATACCAGCATAACCTGCATTCTGAATTCATCATTATGAATATCGCAGGTCGTCCTGGATATAAACAAGAACCAAATAAGCCTGTGGGAGGAAGTTCTACTCCATCAAGTGGAGGTAAATATTATTATTATATTTTCTATGCACATGTCTTTATGTTTTAACAAACGTTTTTATAAATCTATCTTTGTGGCACTAATGCAGCATAAAGAATATTTTATAATTTATTCATTAGGGATCTCAAAATAATCAATATTCTCCAACAATAAACATAATTTATATTTATATTTTCGAAAAATTGAAACAATTAACGATAATTTTAATATAAAGAAAACTACCTGGACCTATTTTAACTAATTAAAAATATTTACCTATCTTATAAGCAATGTAATTATACCGTGCACACTAAATTCATCATTATGAATATCGCAGGTCGTCCTGGATATCAACCAGGACCAAATATGCCGATGGGAGGAAAACATAGTCCATCAATTGGAGGTGAATATTATTATTATTTTTGCTATCCACATGTATTTATGTTTTAAGACACATTCTTATATATCTATCACTGCGGTATTAGTGGTAATGCAGCATTAAGAATATTTTAGAATTTATTCATCAGTGATCTCAACATAATCGAAATATTCCAATATTAAATATAATTTACATTGAAAAATTGAAATTATATTTTCTTAAAATAAACAATAAATTTAATATAAAGAAAACCAGTTGGACTTATTTTAACTAATTTAATATATTTACCTAACCTATGAGAAATGTTTATTATATTTCCAACAAATTGAAAAAAGTAACATAATTACCTGACCATTTTTAACTAATACAATATATATATATATATATATATATATATATATATATATATATATATATATACCACATATATATATACAACATATATATATACCACATATATATATATATATACCTAGCTTATAAGAAATGTCAGCATAACCTGCATTCTGAATTCATCTTTATTGAAAAATTGAAATTATATTTCCAAAAAATTGAAAAAATTAACGATAATTTTAATATAAAGAAAATTACCTGGACTTATTTTAACTAATTTAATATATTCACCTAGCTTATAAGAATTGTCATTAAAACGTGCATTGAGAATTCGTCATTATGATTATCGCAGGTCGCCCTGGATATCAACAAGAACCAAATATGCCTATGGGAGGAAACCATATTCCATCAAGCGGAGGTAAATATTATTATTATTTTTGCTATGCACATTTCTTTATTTTTTAACTAACTGTTTTATTTATCTATCTTTGTGGTACCAATGCACCATTAGGAATATTTTTAGAATTTATCATTAGGTATCTCAACATGATCGATATTCTCCAACAATAAGTTTAATTCAAAATAAATTCCGATTCTAACATTCATGTAAAATTTTAATTAATATTAAAATCCTTTTTTAACTAATTTAATATATTCCACTAGCTTATAAGAATTGTCATTAAAACGTGCATTGAGAATTCGTCATTATGATTATCGCAGGTCACCCTGGATATCAACAAGAACCAAATATGTCTTTTGTTTTTAACCCACGTTTTTATGTATGTACCTTTGTGGCCCCAATGCAGCATTAGGAATATTACCCTCTCTTAGGTGTTCTTGGCATAGTGTTTTAGTTTGGCTAATGACTATCCAACCTAGCCTAGTTTCTGGGGCTATCAACTTTTCCGTTGTTGGTTCTAACCTTCTTGTCTGGTTTTGTCCCATGGCATCTGCTGCAAGAATCAACTCTACTTCTTCCTTGTCTCTCCCACCATCGCCATCGCTCCGTGTTATATTTTCTTCCTAATATCTCTATTCATTAATCACTGGTCTAAGGATATCATTGCAAGTTTTCCAAGTTAACTTCACCAGAAAATTTACCTGTTAAATTTTCAAGTTTAACATCGTGTGATAGTATCATTGTATAAAAGTATTTCTTCCTTTTCTATCTGCAATTTCTCTCTTGAAGAACTGATAGATGCTGAAATATCATCATGCCAAGTTTTATTTGAATGCTAACCAAAGCATCAAATTTACTTTTTATTTTTATCTACTTGTCCTTATAACTTATAGATGCATCGAATTCATTCTCCAGTTATTTTTCATCAATATTTTCATCAACTAATATCAAAGCTCTTACCGTTTTTAAAAACTCTAATAGATGTACAGCTCTTGCTTCTAGTTTTTTAAATTCCTTTTTAAACTCGGGATCATTTTCAGCTATTTTCTTTTCCACTGAAGTAGCTAAAGTTGTAAATAAATTTCTCCACTGAGCTCTTTCTAATTTGCCAGTTTCAGCTCTTCATCACTCATTATCCTTAATTTCCCACACACAAGAGATTACACTATTTATTATTAGGAAATTACTTCAGGAAATAAATGAGGCTTTATTAACTATTTGTTAGTTTTCAACTCTTTAACACTCATTATCCTTAATTTCCCACACACGGGATGACACGATGTGATGTTAGGAAATCATTTGAGGATTTCATTATCATTTTAGAATTTATCATTAGGGATCTCGACATGATCGATATTCTCCAACAATAAATTTAATACATATTGAAAAATGAGAATTACATTAACAAAAAATTGAAAAAATTTAACGATAAGTTTAATATAAAGAAAACTACCAGGACCTATTTTCACTAATTTAAAATATTTACCTAGCATATAAGAAATGTGTTTATAACGTGCATTCTGGATACATCATTATGAATATCGCAGGTCGTCCTGGATATAAACAAGAACCAACTAAGCCTGTGGGAGGAATTTCTACTAAATCAAGTGGAGGTAAATATTATTATTATATTTTCTATGCACATGTCTTTATGTTTTAACAAACGTTTTTATAAATCTATCTTTGTGGCACTAATGCAGCATAAAGAATATTTTATAATTTATTCATTAGGGATCTCAAAATAATCGATATTATCCCACAATAAATTTAATTTATAATAAAAAATTAAATTAATGTTTCCGAAAAATTAAAAAAAAATAACGATAATTCAATATTAAGAAAACTACCTGGAACTATTTTAATTAATTTATAATATATACCTCGCTTATAAGATATACCAGCATAACCTGCATTCTGAATTCATCATTATGAATATCGCAGGTCGTCCTGGATATAAACAAGAACCAAATAAGCCTGTGGGAGGAAGTTCTACTCCATCAAGTGGAGGTAAATATTATTATTATATTTTCTATGCACATGTCTTTATGTTTTAACAAACGTTTTTATAAATCTATCTTTGTGGCACTAATGCAGCATAAAGAATATTTTATAATTTATTCATTAGGGATCTCAAAATAATCGATATTATCCCACAATAAATTTAATTTATAATAAAAAATTAAATTAATGTTTCCGAAAAATTAAAAAAAAATAACGATAATTCAATATTAAGAAAACTAACTGGAACTATTTTAATTAATTTAAAATATATACCTCGCTTATAAGATATACCAGCATAACCTGCATTCTGAATTCATCATTATGAATATCGCAGGTCGTCCTGGATATAAACAAGAACCAAATAAGCCTGTGGGAGGAATTTCTACTAAATCAAGTGGAGGTAAATATTATTATTATATTTTCTATGCACATGTCTTTATGTTTTAACAAACGTTTTTATAAATCTATCTTTGTGGCACTAATGCAGCATAAAGAATATTTTATAATTTATTCATTAGGGATCTCAAAATAATCGATATTATCCCACAATAAATTTAATTTATAATAAAAAATTAAATTAATGTTTCCGAAAAATTAAAAAAAAATAACGATAATTCAATATTAAGAAAACTACCTGGAACTATTTTAATTAATTTAAAATATATACCTCGCTTATAAGATATACCAGCATAACCTGCATTCTGAATTCATCATTATGAATATCGCAGGTCGTCCTGGATATAAACAAGAACCAAATAAGCCTGTGGGAGGAAGTTCTACTCCATCAAGTGGCGGTAAATATTATTATTATATTTTCTATGCACCTGTCTTTATGTTTAACTAACGTTTTTATAAATCTATCTTTGTGGCACTAATGCAACATAAAGAATATTTTAGAATTTATTCATTAGGGATCTCAAAATAATCGATATTCTCCCACAATAAATTTAATTTATAATAAAAAATAAAATTAATGTTTCCGAAAAATTAAAAACATTAACGATAATTTAATATAACGAAAACAACCTGGACCTATTTTAATTTATATAAAACATTTACCTAGCTTATAAGATATATCAGTATAACCTGCATTCTGAATTCATCATTATGAATATCGCAGGTCGTCCTGGATATAAACAAGAACCAAATAAGCCTGTGGGAGGAATTTCTACTCCATCAAGTGGAGGTAAATATTATTATTATATTTTCTATGCACATGTCTTTATGTTTTAACAAACGTTTTTATAAATCTATCTTTGTGGCACTAATGCAGCATAAAGAATTTATTCATTAGGGATCTCAAAATAATCGATATTCTCCAACACTAAATTTAATTATAATGAAAAATAAAATTCATGTTTCCAAAACAAATAAAAAAAATAACGATAATTCAATATAAAGAAAACTACCTGGACCTATTTTAATTAATTTAAAACATTTACCTAGCTTATAAGATATATCAGTATAGCCTGCATTCTGAATTTATCGTTATGAATATTGCAGGTCGTCCTGGATATCAGCAAGAACCAAATATACCTATGGGAGGAAGTTCTACTCCATCAAGTGGAGGTAAATATTATTATTATATTTTGCTATAAACATGTCTTTATGTTTTAATAAACGTTTTTATATATCTATCTTTGTGGTACCAATGCAGCATTAGGGATATTTCAGAATTTATTCTTTAGGGATCTCAAACCTAACTACCAACAACAAATTCCTCATATTCCTCCTCCTTCGAATGCAACAGATCTCACAAGTTTGTTAGCATTTTTCCTCACCGATTTCAAATCCCTTGTTACTCCACTCATATCGCTCCTCACGAATCTAGTATCTCACCTCATCCCTCCTTTAAAAATCATTAAATGACTCACATCCCTAAACCCATATCCATTCTCCTTTGGAATGCGAATGGTGTTAGAAATCATACAGACGAACTATCTACTTTACTACTTGACAAGAACATTGATGTGGCACTAATTACTGAAACTCGACTAACCACTAAACAGCACTTCAATATATCACAATACCTGACATATCGTACTGACCACCCTGACGGAAAAGCACATGCCGGTACTGCTGTAATTGTTAACCAATTCCTCTTCCATTACGTACTCCCATTACCTATTATGATTTCCTACAGTCCACCGCTATCGTGATAAAAACCTTCTAATTTCCGGTTACTCTTGCATCAGCGTATTGTCCTCCTAACCGATCCATATTTAATACCCTATTCAGTTCTCTCCTCGACTCCTTAGGACATCACTTCTTCTTGGGTGCAGACCTAAATGCCAAGCACCAACAATGCGGTTCCAGAACCACGAATTTTCGTGGCCGGACCCTGCTGTCTGCACTCAATTCCCAAAGTTTTTACCTCCTTTCCCCCAACTCTCCTACCTACTGGCCCACAGATCCCAACCGTAATCCTGATCTTCTTGATGTCTTTATCCACAGCGGCTCAAGTCCCCTCAATTGTTCCATTACACGTCTAAATAAACTTTCCTCTGACCATAGACCTCTAATCCTCAATGTTTCACTGGAACCCGTTCCCAAACCTTCTCCATCGTACTCCGTTAAAGCCGGTGTTCCCCAAGGCAGCGTCTTGGGTCCCGTGTCTATAGGTATGCATGTGTTTTTTTTTTCTTACTTTCAATTTTCTTATTTTTTAGGTTATTTTATTTTATTATCTATTGCATATACTTCTGATTATTATTTTGTTCTATTCATTTTATTCTTTTGTACATATAGTGTGAATGTCATCCTACCTAACTATAACCAATGTCCAAGAGACAGATTGTTATAATACTCAATAAAGAAATTAAAAAAAAAAAAGGGATCTCAAAATAATAGACATCCTCCAATAATAAATTTAATTTATATTCAAAATGAAAATTATATATCCTAAAAATTAACAATAATTTTAATATTAGTAAAACTAGTTGGACCTTTTTAAACTAATTTTATATATTTACCTTGCTTATAAGGAATGTCATTATAACGTGCATTCAGAATTCCGTATTATGAATATCACAGGTCGTCCTGGATATCAGCAAGAACCAAATATGCCTATGGGAGGAAGTTATACTCCACCAAGTGGTGGTAAATATTATTATTATATTTGCTATGCAAATGTCATTATGTTTTAACAAACATTTTCATAAATCAATCTTTGTGGCACTAATGCAACATAAAGAATTTATTCATTTGGGATCTCAAAATAATCGACATCCTCCAATAATAAATTTAATTTATATTGATGTCTCTGAACTCTATTATACTCTGAACTCTATTATAAGTGTCCTTAAACTGTGACAAATTGTAATATTTCTGAATAAAGTGTTTTAATAATAAAAAAAATTTATATTGAAAAATAAAATTTATGTTCCCGAAAAAAAAAAAATAACGTTAATTCAATATAAAGAAAACTACCTGAACATATTTTAATTAATTTAAAATATATACCTAGGTTATAAGATATATTAGCATAACCTGCATTCTGAATTCATCATTATGAATATCGCAGGTCGTCCTGGATATCAACAAGAACCAAATATGCATATGGGAGGAGACAATATTCCATCAAATAGAAGTAAATATTTCTATTTTTTTTCTATGCACATGTCATTGTTTTTTAACAAATCTTTTTATATTTCTATCTTTGCAACATCAATGCACCATTATTAATATTTTAGAATTTATTCTTTAGGGATCTCAAAATAATCGACATCCTCAAATAATAAAAAAAATTTATATTGAAAAATAAAATTTATGTTTCCGAAAAAATAAAAAAAAATAACGTTAATTCAATATAAAGAAAACTACCTGGACATATTTTAATTAATTTAAAATATAAACCTAGGTTATAAGATATATTAGCATAACCTGCATTCTGAATTCATCATTATGGATATCGCAGGTCGTCCTGGATATCAACAAGAACCAAATATGCATATGGGAGGAGACTATATTCCATCAAATAGAAGTAAATATTTCTATTTTTTTCTATGCACATGTCATTGTTTTTTAACAAATCTTTTTATATTTCTATCTTTACAACACCAATGCACCATTATTAATATTTTAGAATTTATTCTTTAGGGATCTCAAAATAATCGACATCCTCAAATAATAAATTTAATTTATATTGAAAAACGAAAACTATATTTCCAAAAAATTAACAATAATATTAACAATAGCAAAACTAGTTGCACCTTTTTAAACTAATTTTATATATTTACCTTGCTTATAAGAAATGTCATTATAACGTGCATTCTGAAATCTGCATTATGAATTTCGTAGGTCGTCCTGGATATCAGCAAGAACCAAATATGACTATGGAAGGAAGTTATACTCCATCAAGTGGAGGTAAATATTATTATTAAATTTGCTCTGCACATGTCTTTATGTTTTAACATACATTTTTATAAACCTATCTTTGTGGCACCAATGGAGCATAAAGAATATTTTAGAATATATTCATTAGGGATCTCAAAATAATCGATATTCGCCCACAATATATTTAATTTATCTTGAAAAATAAAATATATGTTTCCGAAAAATTAAAAAAAAAAAACTATAATTCAGTATAAAGAAAACTACCTTTACCTATTTTAATTAATATTAAACATTTACCTAGCTTATAAGAAATGTCATTATAACGTGCATTCTGAAATCTGCATTATGAATATCGCAGTTCGTCCTGGATATCAGCAAGAACCAAATATGCCTATGGGAGGAATTTATACTCCATCAAGTGGAAGTAAATATTATTATTATATTTGCTATGCACATGTCTTTATGTTTTAACAAACATTTTTATAAACCTATCTTTGTGACACCCCCGGACTATTCTAATGAACCCCCGGATGAGGAGGAAATGGAAAACGCCCTGAGGAAATTGAAAAATGGAAAGGCGCCAGGCCCGGACGGAATCCAGTCAGAGCTGTTGAAATGTGGAGGTGAAGAACTCAAGAAAGCTCTGCATGATTTAATGCTGACCATCTGGGAGAAGGAAGCTATGCCTACGGAATGGGCAACAGCCATTATCTGCCCAATACATAAGAAAGGAGATCAAACAGAATGCGCTAACTATCTAGGAATCTCACTCCTTTCGTGTGCTTATAAGCTGCTCTCTAACATTCTTTTTGAGAGGATCCTCCCGTATTCTGAAAAGGAACTGGGGAAATATCAGGCTGGATTTCGAAGAGGACGCTCAACGACTGATCAACTGTTCTCTCTGAGGATGATCCTAGAAAAGACTATGGAGCGTAAGGTAGTCACCCACCATTTATTCCTGGACTTTAAAGCAGCATACGACAGCGTTGATAGAACGCAACTATACTGTGCCTTGGAGGAGCTAAGCATCCCTCAGAAGCTCGTACGCCTAATCAAGATGACCATGGACAGCTCGAGATGCAGAATACGCGTCGGTTCTGATGACTCCGAAGAGTTTAAAGTGAGCAGTGGGGTTAGGCAAGGAGATGCCCTCGCCTGTCTATTGTTCAATTTGGCAGAGGAGAAAGCTGTAAGAGACTCCGGTATTCTGACCAAAGATATAATCTTCAATCGCCTGACACAGCTTCTTGGTTTTGCTGATGATATTGACATAATAGGTAGGTCTGAACGGGCTCTCAGAGAAGCGTAGTAGATATAAAAGACCGATTCTGGCGCAGGGCTTTGGAGCAACATGGTTAGTATCATTTTTTATTGAAGGGGCAAAGGATTCATCTACCAGGACAGTAGTATGTATCACACATTGACTAATACTACATTTTATTTGATATAATTGTAGAATTTGGACATCACGGTGTATTTTTTTTTTTTTTTTTAATCATCTTGATTTTATATGTACAAAAATATTATATAAAATAGAATTATATTTTACTGATTGTGTGCATCTCTCTTAGTTCAGCCTACTGCTTTAAGCCCTCTCACCACGGCAAGGTGAAGATGCATCGAGAGGGTGGTTTACGGGCGTTTATAGCCTCGCCAGTGACCAAATCATACACACACACACACTTTTGGTTTACAGGTAAATCAATACCGTGCCAGTGACCAAATCCCACATACTTTTGGTTTACAGGTAAATCAATACCATGCCAGTGACCAAATCACACATACTTTTGGTTTACGGGCGTTTATAGCCTCTCCAGGGACCTCCATTCACACTTCTAACTTTACCTACTGTCTAGAATATATTTTTAAATATATTTTTTTATTATTTTCTTTTTCACAAAAACTTCACAGACTAAAAAATATTACTAAATTTTCTTTCTATTTTTTCACCTCAGTCAATTTATAATGACCATAGGCCAAAGTATTGACCCCGTCTTCTTGTATATGTCTTTTATCGTCAAATGGTGAAAGAGAAACTTTATTAATCTCAGAGCTAAAAATATTATGTTGCTTCGATTGTATTAATCTCATAGGTGTATGCATGATTTCATTTTTCAATAGTACTTGTTCGTAATCTTCAAAACTAATATATTTTTTTAACGATGACGCTTTTACGCCCTTAGCACGTTTTTTTACATCACTTTCTGTGATAATCGCATACATTTTTGCTCGTAAGCCCACATATTTTAAAATTATCTTGGAATTTAGTTCATCTTTAAACTTTCCCAACTTTTTTTTGTTTTCTTCCGAGAAACAGCGATGAGTTCTAGGATAATCTGAGAAATCAAAATACTGATTCAGTTTGTTCATGTCTTCATAGACATCCTCCGTTAAAATTCTATAAATAAAGGAATCGGTATCGGTGTACATCATTTTTAAGGTATTACCGGAATATTTTTTTAACATAATGTCATAATGAAATTGGTACATAACAGTTTTAGATAAATCTAAAATGCTCATACCAATATATATAGGTTTGTTAAATATAACTTTAGATTTTCCCATATGCACTGCCGCTATATTCTCATTGTAGATTGTACGGTCTATAAAATTTGGTTTAGCAATGAGTTTCATCAACTTTTTCACGTCAGTTACTAGTTGAATATTTTGATGATTCCTGATATTTTCCATTGTCTTACCGAAAACTGCGTTGTTTAGTAACTTATAAAAATCCTTTTCAAAGTCGTTGGAAGCTCCTTTTCTCAATTCTGTATTGTATTCTATATACGAGCGAAGCCAAGGTGATTGTTTAAACTTTAATGCACGGTGAATTTTTTCTAATTTTAATCCATGTTTTACGGCTTGCATCAAATTTTTATAATGTAGAACGTAGCGGGTTCTTTTTCCGAAATGGGTTATTAATTTTTTCGAATTACAATTGGCTTCCGGTGATACAATTGTTTCAGGTAGGAAGGGCAAATCATTATGAATATGATGCAGTTCTTGAGGATAGCTAATGTCAATTTCGAAAATATATCCAATTTCATCCTCGTCCTCAAGATCGAAGATGTTTATAGATTCCGGATTTTTAACCCACTCAAATCCTCCATACGGTAAATACATACTCATCGATTGACCGTAAAGATTGTTTGCATCTAAATAAATTATGTAACTGGATTCTTCGTTTGAATTGAAGGTACTTATATGTTTATTATTTGCTTCTGCATACCGGTGCGATACCTGACACAACCCTCCACGAATTCCATGCTCTATCATTAAAATCATGTCATAATCCTGTAACAGCTCTATGTTCATTTTTGTATATTTTAACATCGCATCCCACGTCAAACCGGGAACGGTAAAATAATGAGCTGGATCAAGTTTATGCGTCTTCAACATAACATTGCGAAAAGATTCGAAGACGTCACAAAGTAGAAGAACGTCAGTTTTAACGTAAACATCTGCATAGTCTCCTAAAGATTGACATTTGAATTGTTTCCATATGTTTCGAGCATGTTTATAATCTTCAACGCTGATATCAGTTTCACATAATTTATTGTAAAAAGCTTCAATGGGTGGGAGCTCTGTTTCATTTAATTTTTCTGCATTATCTATATAATCGTATGGGAACACACCTTTTCTTGTAACCAATACTAATTCTTCATCTCGATAATATTTTGAAGTTTCCTTGAATTTATCCATTGATAGCGATTGTACAAGGTAATCTAAGCTTCGTGGCATGAATCTATAAGAATCTATGAATCTCAATTTTATTTTACCCACATGTTTAGTGAATGATATATATTTTTCTTCGTTGTTTGGTATAACCTCAATATCTCCAGGAATATTTCCCAATTCCTTAACTATGAAATGTGCGTCATAATTGCTCAAGTTATGCATTATAACAGGTACAAACGAGGGGTTCACACGTTTTAAATTACAATTATTACAAGATGGTCCTAAGTAAGTTCCTGTTAGGTGACAGTGGTCTCTTACTTTTATATTGTTTTCATTAAATACGTTTTGACACATGTAGCAGGTGTTAGTTTTAGACCAATCTTCCTCTTCTTCTGATGAGATCCGCATCGGTTTGTTTATCATATAAATTTCTTGTATTTTGTTTGCTATTTTTACAATACATTCCATAAAGTGAGAAGCGGCATTTGCTCCCCTATAAACGTACGGTTCGGTTACCTGAGTTTCTACTCCTTCAATTCCTTTTACATATATACAAAACGATATCGGATCATGCCTCTGATATTTGGTCGTATTTAATGACGACTCGTTTATAGGAACTAATACGGATTCAAAGTCAGCATAAATGACAAACGGTACTTTACTTTGTCGCTCAACATTTGAGAATCTGATAAAGGGATCTTTCGGTAGCTCAATTCTTACCGGTTTATTTTCAGAGCAATATATTTTATGTTCTTCAAGTTTATCACCTGATTTTTTCCCATACCGGTTGTCAAAATGTGTAAAACAACGCTTACAAAATGTTACTTTATGTCCGTATTGGGTAATTTGGTTTCCGACTAATCTTTCAAAATTCTTTATGTAAACATAGTGGGAAGTTTGATCATCAGACAGGAGTAAAAGATCGCGATGGTCTTTCAATTCCGTTTTACAGACTTTTAGAGGGTATATCTTTTCTTTTTCATCCAGACCATAAACATTGATGGAAATGTCATTTATTTTTTCGAATTTCGTTATTTCGTTGAGAGAAGTTGGGGATGAAATGCAATTAAAGTCATACAAATGTTCTAAATTGACGTACTTAGTGACACGATGAGCATCCTTTTTCACAAATTTTGCTAAAATAGAATACATAAAACAGTGCATGTCATTATTCCGTACATTAATGCAAGCTTTCTTCGATTCTATAGATGCCGGGAGAGGAAGATATGTAGATCTCCTTAACGGTAAATATTTGTTGATTCTTAATCTAATCCCGTCAACCGCACTCAGTTTCCACCCACTTTTTTGAAATTGAGACTCCTCTGCTTCGGTTATAATTTTGATGAAACTTTTCTCAATAAATTTGACAAGATCGCTACTTTTAAATATACATTTGTTTCTTGTTTTGAAAGCTCTATCAGTCTTATCACCAATAGAATTTGTAAAAGTACATTCCAATAGAAAATTTACTTTTAATGCGCAATGTTGATGTAGTAAATCTCGAATTTTATCCGCTAAGAGGTTCTTAATACTTTCCAGAAACGAGTTAATATCCATACAATCGGGCGATCTAATGAAGAATGACGCCAAACGGTTTTGAAAAGCTGTTTCATACATATTAAGTCCATGCTCGTCTGGAACAAGTGTTAACACTTCATTCTTTTGTGGCTCAAATAATTTACATTTTTTTAAGAACGGTTCCTGGGTGCAAACATTTTCATGTCTCTTACCGTTATAAGTATTTGAAAAAATCCCTCTACATCTAGTACAAGTATATGCCGAATTACCGTTACAAGAATTTTGATGTTTTCGAAGGTTCTTCAAATACTCAAAAGAATTTCCACAAAGATTACATTTAAACTGATTCATTTTTGTAATATATTACAAAAAACCTATACAATTTATAAAGAGTGTGAACGATTTACGAACTTTGAAGAAAAAGATAGGTATAACCTATACAATATAACAATAAATATAACCTCTACAATATAACAAGAAACAATAAATATAAACTACAAAATTTAAAAAAAATATAACTTATATAATTTAAAAAATAAAATAAATATAACCTCTATAATATATTTAAAAAAAAAATATAACCTCCACAATACAAAAATAAATAATAACCTATACAATATAACAATAACTATAACCTATGCAATTGATAACCTAAACAAAATACTATAACCTACAAAAACTGACTCAAACAAAATAATCTATACAACAAACAAAGATTTATATGACCACAAGACGATGTTCACACTACGATAGCAAAGACGCAAATGATGTCTCGCGAAACCGACATCTCTTATATACTCTTGAATGGCCAGTACTACCAACACAACCTACATAATTATCAATACTACCAACACAACCTAAATATTAATTAAATATAATGCAACATACAGGGGTGTGACGTCACTACCATCAGAATCACCGATGTTCATCTTAGGTATTGTCCACAGCCTCCTTGATTTTATGATACTGACGTATTGTTCTGTTATTTACACTCATGTTAACTTATATATCTTATTAATTATTTTCTGTTTTTTCCAATATTTTCTTATATATTTTATAAATCTAACATAATTATTTTAGTTAAATCCCTACGTTTATTGCTAATTTTATATACAATTTCCAACATTTACATACAATGTTACATATTTGTATACCATTTTTAGCAATTTCCAATAAAATATACCATTTTTACCTATATTTCTTACCATTTTCGTATATATTTAGCATATATTTTACGCTTTATACGACAATTTTAATTATTATGAACCCATTTCTATTAGTTTCATAGGTACTGTTATAGTATATTTATCTTATATTTTACTCAATTTTCCGCTATTTTCAATAAAATTTAACATTTATGCCTAAATTTCATAAACTTTTTGTCAACATTTAACATATATTCAAGCTTTATACTACATTTTAAAACCATTTACATAAAAGTTTTATACTATATTTGTCTAATATTTGACACAATTTTTTATTATATTTTTACCCAATTCCCAATAAAATTTTGCCATTTTTACCTCTATTTATATTATTTTTCTTCTAAATTAACATCAAACAAGAAAACTCACACTTCATTTTCAATCTCATTCTACTTATTTTTAACAAATTCACTCTTTACATTACAGTTTTAAACCATATACATCAGTTAGTTAGACAATTGTATACTACATTTATCTCATATTTCAAATTATTTTTTCATGTTTTCATCCCATTTCCAATAAAATTTCTCAGTTTTACCCATAATTCTTATCATTTTCGTCTATTTATAACAAATATTCATGGTTTACTTTACAATTTTAAGTATTTTTATCTTATTTTAATCGGTTACATAGACATTTTGATAGTATATTTATCTTATAATTGAACATATTTTTTGTATTTTTACCCCATTTCCAACAATTTTCGATTAAATTGATCATTTTTACCTATTTTTCATCTAAATTAACATCAAACAAGAAAATTCACACTACATTTTCAATCTAATTCTACTTATTTTTAACAAATTCACTCTTTACATTACAGTTTTAAACCATATACATCAGTTAGTTAGACAATTGTATACTACATTTATCTCATATTTCAAATTATTTTTTCATGTTTTCACCCCATTTCCAATAAAATTTCTCAGTTTTACCCATAATTCTTATCATTTTCGTCTATTTATAACAAATATTCATGGTTTACTTTACAATTTTAAGTATTTTTATCTTATTTTAATCGGTTACATAGACATTTTGATAGTATATTTATCTTATAATTGAACATATTTATTGTATTTTTACCCCATTTCCAATAAAATTTGCCATTTTTACCTATTTTTCATCTAAATTAACATGAAACAAGAAAATTCACACTACATTTTCAATCTCATTCTACTTATTTTTAACAAATTCACTCTTTACATTACGGTTTTAAACCATATACATCAGTTAGTTAGACAATTTGATACTATATTTATCTCATATTTCAACTTATTTTTTTATGTTTTCACCCCATTTCCAATAAAATTTCTCAGTTTTACCCATAATTCTTATCATTTTCGTCTATTTATAACATATATTCATGGTTTACTTTGCAATTTCAAGTATTTTTATCTTATTTCAATCGGTTACATAGCCATTTTGATAGTATATTTATCTTATAATTGAACATATTTTTGTATTTTTACTCCATTTCCAACAATTTTCGATAAAATTTACCATTTTTATCTATTTTTCATCTAAATTAACAACAGACATGAAAATTCACACCAGTTGCTTAGACGCTTTATATAAGTATATTGATCTAATATTTGAACCTATTTGTTTTATATTTACTCCATTTCCAGTAGATAAAATATACAGGGTTTACCTATATTTTTTTATCTTAATTTACCATATATTCAAGTTTTTGGACTATAGTTGTAAGTATTATATTACTTACATATAAACAATTTTATAGTATATTTATTTCGCATTTTCAATAAAATCTAGTAATTTAATTTTTTGTTTTAAATTTATGTTTTACAATATGTTTAAAGTATTTTTACTCTATTTTCTACTATTTTCAATAATATTTAACATTTTTACCAATATTTCTTATAATTTCGGTCTATAATTACCATATATTCACGAATTTCCTTTCAATTCGATGTATGTTTACCTAGTTACATCATAACTATTCAGATAATTTTTATAAACATATTTATCTAATATTTGATAATATTACTATATTCTTTCATTGACAGTAGTCCATTTGTTGTATATTTACTCCATTTTCAGAAATTTTCGACAAAATTTACCATTTTTACTTAAATTTAACACATATTCACACTTTTACACTATAGTTTAAATATTTCAAATACATTTATATTAGTTATATATACAATTTTTATTGTTTATTTATTTCATATATGAACGTATTTTCACGCCATTTTAAGACATTTTATTACAAAATTTACTATATTTCTTATAGTTTTCATTTAAATTTATCCATTGATTTAACTATTTTCTCCACTTTTTTTAGCTATTGTTTATATATTTTTTTACATTTGCTGATGTTATACATATGTAAACTATCTTATAATTTATGATTTTTATTGCGATATTTCAACATTGTTTAATAACAACAGCACTTTTCACGTAATGTTCTTTAAAATATACACACTATTTATGATATATATCACTAAACCGCAGTGCATTATTATAAATATTATCTTAAATATACGACATTCTTTATATTTTATGAAAGAAATTCACTAATGTTGTAATAATTTTCCCCTATAAGTAGAGTCTAATACAGCTATAAAACTAAAATTCAACATCCTAACACTAATTTCACTAGAAATATACGATATTATAAACAATTTTAAGAATTTCACTAAGTGCGTAATATAATTATTAAAAGTATTTACATACATACAATTGCTTAAAAGTATCCAAATACGAAATTTCTAGAGCTTCTACACACTATTACTAGAAAAAATACATATATTTTTCAAATAATAATCGAAATAATACATATAATAATGTAATACAAAGGGTAGGGAGGTTACACTGAGGTTATAACATATCGGAAGGCCTGTAGAGTAGCACGAGGAACCCTATGATGAAATAAAAAAAAGTAGAGAGGTTATTGTTAGGTTATAAGCAGTAGGGCATAAATGGCGGTTCTCCCTTGTATCTGAGTTCAACGAGTTGGAACTTGTTTTGACAAGTTTAAACGTGTCGAACTTAAAAATGAAAAAATACAAATTAAGATAAGGGATTAGGATTAGGGATTAGTATTAGAGAATAGGGATTAAGATTAGGGATTAAGATCAATCAAAATAAATTATATTGGTCACGTGGTGTACAGGTGGTTAAGGTCCAAAGTCCAATTCTCCTCCGCAAATTCTGGGACCAGAACCGCCATTTATGCCCTACTGCTTATAACCTAACAATAACCTCTCTACTTTTTTTTATTTCATCATAGGGTTCCTCGTGCTACTCTACAGGCCTTCCGATATGTTATAACCTCAGTGTAACCTCCCTACCCTTTGTATTACATTATTATATGTATTATTTCGATTATTATTTGAAAAATATATGTATTTTTTCTAGTAATAGTGTGTAGAAGCTCTAGAAATTTCGTATTTGGATACTTTTAAGCAATTGTATGTATGTAAATACTTTTAATAATTATATTACGCACTTAGTGAAATTCTTAAAATTGTTTATAATATCGTATATTTCTAGTGAAATTAGTGTTAGGATGTTGAATTTTAGTTTTATAGCTGTATTAGACTCTACTTATAGGGGAAAATTATTACAACATTAGTGAATTTCTTTCATAAAATATAAAGAATGTCGTATATTTAAGATAATATTTATAATAATGCACTGCGGTTTAGTGATATATATCATAAATAGTGTGTATATTTTAAAGAACATTACGTGAAAAGTGCTGTTGTTATTAAACAATGTTGAAATATCGCAATAAAAATCATAAATTATAAGATAGTTTACATATGTATAACATCAGCAAATGTAAAAAAATATATAAACAATAGCTAAAAAAAGTGGAGAAAATAGTTAAATCAATGGATAAATTTAAATGAAAACTATAAGAAATATAGTAAATTTTGTAATAAAATGTCTTAAAATGGCGTGAAAATACGTTCATATATGAAATAAATAAACAATAAAAATTGTATATATAACTAATATAAATGTATTTGAAATATTTAAACTATAGTGTAAAAGTGTGAATATGTGTTAAATTTAAGTAAAAATGGTAAATTTTGTCGAAAATTTCTGAAAATGGAGTAAATATACAACAAATGGACTACTGTCAATGAAAGAATATAGTAATATTATCAAATATTAGATAAATATGTTTATAAAAATTATCTGAATAGTTATGATGTAACTAGGTAAACATACATCGAATTGAAAGGAAATTCGTGAATATATGGTAATTATAGACCGAAATTATAAGAAATATTGGTAAAAATGTTAAATATTATTGAAAATAGTAGAAAATAGAGTAAAAATACTTTAAACAATATTGTAAAACATAAATTTAAAACAAAAAATTAAATTACTAGATTTTATTAAAAATGCGAAATAAATATACTATAAAATTGTTTATATGTAAGTAATATAATACTTACAACTATAGTCCAAAAACTTGAATATATGGTAAATTAAGATAAAAAATATAGGTAAACCCCTGTATATCTTATCTACTGGAAATGGAGTAAATATAAAACAAATAGGTTCAAATATTAGATCAATATACTTATATAAAGCGTCTAAGCAACTGGTGTGAATTTTCATGTCTGTTGTTAATTTAGATGAAAAATAGATAAAAATGGTAAATTTTATCGAAAATTGTTGGAAATGGAGTAAAAATACAAAAATATGTTCAATTATAAGATAAATATACTATCAAAATGGCTATGTAACCGATTGAAATAAGATAAAAATACTTGAAATTGCAAAGTAAACCATGAATATATGTTATAAATAGACGAAAATGATAAGAATTATGGGTAAAACTGAGAAATTTTATTGGAAATGGGGTGAAAACATAAAAAAATAAGTTGAAATATGAGATAAATATAGTATCAAATTGTCTAACTAACTGATGTATATGGTTTAAAACCGTAATGTAAAGAGTGAATTTGTTAAAAATAAGTAGAATGAGATTGAAAATGTAGTGTGAATTTTCTTGTTTCATGTTAATTTAGATGAAAAATAGGTAAAAATGGCAAATTTTATTGGAAATGGGGTAAAAATACAATAAATATGTTCAATTATAAGATAAATATACTATCAAAATGTCTATGTAACCGATTAAAATAAGATAAAAATACTTAAAATTGTAAAGTAAACCATGAATATTTGTTATAAATAGACGAAAATGATAAGAATTATGGGTAAAACTGAGAAATTTTATTGGAAATGGGGTGAAAACATGAAAAAATAATTTGAAATATGAGATAAATGTAGTATACAATTGTCTAACTAACTGATGTATATGGTTTAAAACTGTAATGTAAAGAGTGAATTTGTTAAAAATAAGTAGAATTAGATTGAAAATGTAGTGTGAATTTTCTTGTTTGATGTTAATTTAGATGAAAAATAGGTAAAAATGATCAATTTAATCGAAAATTGTTGGAAATGGGGTAAAAATACAAAAAATATGTTCAATTATAAGATAAATATACTATCAAAATGTCTATGTAACCGATTAAAATAAGATAAAAATACTTAAAATTGTAAAGTAAACCATGAATATTTGTTATAAATAGACGAAAATGATAAGAATTATGGGTAAAACTGAGAAATTTTATTGGAAATGGGATGAAAACATGAAAAAATAATTTGAAATATGAGATAAATGTAGTATACAATTGTCTAACTAACTGATGTATATGGTTTAAAACTGTAATGTAAAGAGTGAATTTGTTAAAAATAAGTAGAATGAGATTGAAAATGAAGTGTGAGTTTTCTTGTTTGATGTTAATTTAGAAGAAAAATAATATAAATAGAGGTAAAAATGGCAAAATTTTATTGGGAATTGGGTAAAAATATAATAAAAAATTGTGTCAAATATTAGACAAATATAGTATAAAACTTTTATGTAAATGGTTTTAAAATGTAGTATAAAGCTTGAATATATGTTAAATGTTGACAAAAAGTTTATGAAATTTAGGCATAAATGTTAAATTTTATTGAAAATAGCGGAAAATTGAGTAAAATATAAGATAAATATACTATAACAGTACCTATGAAACTAATAGAAATGGGTTCATAATAATTAAAATTGTCGTATAAAGCGTAAAATATATGCTAAATATATACGAAAATGGTAAGAAATATAGGTAAAAATGGTATATTTTATTGGAAATTGCTAAAAATGGTATACAAATATGTAACATTGTATGTAAATGTTGGAAATTGTATATAAAATTAGCAATAAACGTAGGGATTTAACTAAAATAATTATGTTAGATTTATAAAATATATAAGAAAATATTGGAAAAAACAGAAAATAATTAATAAGATATATAAGTTAACAAGAGTGTAAATAACAGAACAATACGTCAGTATCATAAAATCAAGGAGGCTGTGGACAATACCTAAGATGAACATCGGTGATTCTGATGGTAGTGACGTCACACCCCTGTATGTTGCATTATATTTAATTAATATTTAGGTTGTGTTGGTAGTATTGATAATTATGTAGGTTGTGTTGGTAGTACTGGCCATTCAAGAGTATATAAGAGATGTCGGTTTCGCGAGACATCATTTGCGTCTTTGCTATCGTAGTGTGAACATCGTCTTGTGGTCATATAAATCTTTGTTTGTTGTATAGATTATTTTGTTTGAGTCAGTTTTTGTAGGTTATAGTATTTTGTTTAGGTTATCAATTGCATAGGTTATAGTTATTGTTATATTGTATAGGTTATTATTTATTTTTGTATTGTGGAGGTTATATTTTTTTTTTAAATATATTATAGAGGTTATATTTATTTTATTTTTTAAATTATATAAGTTATATTTTTTTTAAATTTTGTAGTTTATATTTATTGTTTCTTGTTATATTGTAGAGGTTATATTTATTGTTATATTGTATAGGTTATACCTATCTTTTTCTTCAAAGTTCGTAAATCGTTCACACTCTTTATAAATTGTATAGGTTTTTTGTAATATATTACAAAAATGAATCAGTTTAAATGTAATCTTTGTGGAAATTCTTTTGAGTATTTGAAGAACCTTCGAAAACATCAAAATTCTTGTAACGGTAATTCGGCATATACTTGTACTAGATGTAGAGGGATTTTTTCAAATACTTATAACGGTAAGAGACATGAAAATGTTTGCACCCAGGAACCGTTCTTAAAAAAATGTAAATTATTTGAGCCACAAAAGAATGAAGTGTTAACACTTGTTCCAGACGAGCATGGACTTAATATGTATGAAACAGCTTTTCAAAACCGTTTGGCGTCATTCTTCATTAGATCGCCCGATTGTATGGATATTAACTCGTTTCTGGAAAGTATTAAGAACCTCTTAGCGGATAAAATTCGAGATTTACTACATCAACATTGCGCATTAAAAGTAAATTTTCTATTGGAATGTACTTTTACAAATTCTATTGGTGATAAGACTGATAGAGCTTTCAAAACAAGAAACAAATGTATATTTAAAAGTAGCGATCTTGTCAAATTTATTGAGAAAAGTTTCATCAAAATTATAACCGAAGCAGAGGAGTCTCAATTTCAAAAAAGTGGGTGGAAACTGAGTGCGGTTGACGGGATTAGATTAAGAATCAACAAATATTTACCGTTAAGGGGATCTACATATCTTCCTCTCCCGGCATCTATAGAATCGAAGAAAGCTTGCATTAATGTACGGAATAATGACATGCACTGTTTTATGTATTCTATTTTAGCAAAATTTGTGAAAAAGGATGCTCATCGTGTCACTAAGTACGTCAATTTAGAACATTTGTATGACTTTAATTGCATTTCATCCCCAACTTCTCTCAACGAAATAACGAAATTCGAAAAAATAAATGACATTTCCATCAATGTTTATGGTCTGGATGAAAAAGAAAAGATATACCCTCTAAAAGTCTGTAAAACGGAATTGAAAGACCATCGCGATCTTTTACTCCTGTCTGATGATCAAACTTCCCACTATGTTTACATAAAGAATTTTGAAAGATTAGTCGGAAACCAAATTACCCAATACGGACATAAAGTAACATTTTGTAAGCGTTGTTTTACACATTTTGACAACCGGTATGGGAAAAAATCAGGTGATAAACTTGAAGAACATAAAATATATTGCTCTGAAAATAAACCGGTAAGAATTGAGCTACCGAAAGATCCCTTTATCAGATTCTCAAATGTTGAGCGACAAAGTAAAGTACCGTTTGTCATTTATGCTGACTTTGAATCCGTATTAGTTCCTATAAACGAGTCGTCATTAAATACGACCAAATATCAGAGGCATGATCCGATATCGTTTTGTATATATGTAAAAGGAATTGAAGGAGTAGAAACTCAGGTAACCGAACCGTACGTTTATAGGGGAGCAAATGCCGCTTCTCACTTTATGGAATGTATTGTAAAAATAGCAAACAAAATACAAGAAATTTATATGATAAACAAACCGATGCGGATCTCATCAGAAGAAGAGGAAGATTGGTCTAAAACTAACACCTGCTACATGTGTCAAAACGTATTTAATGAAAACAATATAAAAGTAAGAGACCACTGTCACCTAACAGGAACTTACTTAGGACCATCTTGTAATAATTGTAATTTAAAACGTGTGAACCCCTCGTTTGTACCTGTTATAATGCATAACTTGAGCAATTATGACGCACATTTCATAGTTAAGGAATTGGGAAATATTCCTGGAGATATTGAGGTTATACCAAACAACGAAGAAAAATATATATCATTCACTAAACATGTGGGTAAAATAAAATTGAGATTCATAGATTCTTATAGATTCATGCCACGAAGCTTAGATTACCTTGTACAATCGCTATCAATGGATAAATTCAAGGAAACTTCAAAATATTATCGAGATGAAGAATTAGTATTGGTTACAAGAAAAGGTGTGTTCCCATACGATTATATAGATAATGCAGAAAAATTAAATGAAACAGAGCTCCCACCCATTGAAGCTTTTTACAATAAATTATGTGAAACTGATATCAGCGTTGAAGATTATAAACATGCTCGAAACATATGGAAACAATTCAAATGTCAATCTTTAGGAGACTATGCAGATGTTTACGTTAAAACTGACGTTCTTCTACTTTGTGACGTCTTCGAATCTTTTCGCAATGTTATGTTGAAGACGCATAAACTTGATCCAGCTCATTATTTTACCGTTCCCGGTTTGACGTGGGATGCGATGTTAAAATATACAAAAATGAACATAGAGCTGTTACAGGATTATGACATGATTTTAATGATAGAGCATGGAATTCGTGGAGGGTTGTGTCAGGTATCGCACCGGTATGCAGAAGCAAATAATAAACATATAAGTACCTTCAATTCAAACGAAGAATCCAGTTACATAATTTATTTAGATGCAAACAATCTTTACGGTCAATCGATGAGTATGTATTTACCGTATGGAGGATTTGAGTGGGTTAAAAATCCGGAATCTATAAACATCTTCGATCTTGAGGACGAGGATGAAATTGGATATATTTTCGAAATTGACATTAGCTATCCTCAAGAACTGCATCATATTCATAATGATTTGCCCTTCCTACCTGAAACAATTGTATCACCGGAAGCCAATTGTAATTCGAAAAAATTAATAACCCATTTCGGAAAAAGAACCCGCTACGTTCTACATTATAAAAATTTGATGCAAGCCGTAAAACATGGATTAAAATTAGAAAAAATTCACCGTGCATTAAAGTTTAAACAATCACCTTGGCTTCGCTCGTATATAGAATACAATACAGAATTGAGAAAAGGAGCTTCCAACGACTTTGAAAAGGATTTTTATAAGTTACTAAACAACGCAGTTTTCGGTAAGACAATGGAAAATATCAGGAATCATCAAAATATTCAACTAGTAACTGACGTGAAAAAGTTGATGAAACTCATTGCTAAACCAAATTTTATAGACCGTACAATCTACAATGAGAATATAGCGGCAGTGCATATGGGAAAATCTAAAGTTATATTTAACAAACCTATATATATTGGTATGAGCATTTTAGATTTATCTAAAACTGTTATGTACCAATTTCATTATGACATTATGTTAAAAAAATATTCCGGTAATACCTTAAAAATGATGTACACCGATACCGATTCCTTTATTTATAGAGTTTTAACGGAGGATGTCTATGAAGACATGAACAAACTGAATCAGTATTTTGATTTCTCAGATTATCCTAGAACTCATCGCTGTTTCTCGGAAGAAAACAAAAAAAAGTTGGGAAAGTTTAAAGATGAACTAAATTCCAAGATAATTTTAAAATATGTGGGCTTACGAGCAAAAATGTATGCGATTATGACAGAAAGTGATGTAAAAAAACGTGCTAAGGGCGTAAAAGCGTCATCGTTAAAAAAATATATTAGTTTTGAAGATTACGAACAAGTACTATTGAAAAATGAAATCATGCATACACCTATGAGATTAATACAATCGAAGCAACATAATATTTTTAGCTCTGAGATTAATAAAGTTTCTCTTTCACCATTTGACGATAAAAGACATATACAAGAAGACGGGGTCAATACTTTGGCCTATGGTCATTATAAATTGACTGAGGTGAAAAAATAGAAAGAAAATTTAGTAATATTTTTTAGTCTGTGAAGTTTTTGTGAAAAAGAAAATAATAAAAAAATATATTTAAAAATATATTCTAGACAGTAGGTAAAGTTAGAAGTGTGAATGGAGGTCCCTGGAGAGGCTATAAACGCCCGTAAACCAAAAGTATGTGTGATTTGGTCACTGGCATGGTATTGATTTACCTGTAAACCAAAAGTATGTGGGATTTGGTCACTGGCACGGTATTGATTTACCTGTAAACCAAAGGTGTGTGTGTGTGTGTGTGATTTGGTCACTGGCGAGGCTATAAACGCCCGTAAACCACCCTCTCGATGCATCTTCACCTTGCCGTGGTGAGAGGGCTTAAAGCAGTAGGCTGAACTAAGAGAGATGCACACAATCAGTAAAATATAATTCTATTTTATATAATATTTTTGTACATATAAAATCAAGATGATTAAAAAAAAAAAATACACCGTGATGTCCAAATTCTACAATTATATCAAATAAAATGTAGTATTAGTCAATGTGTGATACATACTACTGTCCTGGTAGATGAATCCTTTGCCCCTTCAATAAAAAATGATACTAACCATGTTGCTCCAAAGCCCTGCGCCAGAATCGGTCTTTTATATCTACTAAGCGTTTATAAGCCTTGAAGCAGCTGCAAGACCACTTGGTCTAGAAGTCAACGAGAAGAAAACTAAGTATATGAGAGTTGGCGGTGAGGTGGATCTGAACTCTCCATTTGAGGTAGGTTCTTTTAAGTTTGAGAGAGTGAAAAGTTTTATATACCTTAGGTCTGAAATTAATAGCAAGAATGACATGGCTCAAGAAATACAAAGAAGGATCACGGCTGCCAATAGATGTGTCTTTGGACTTGGCCGACACTTAAGAAGTAGGTACCTCTCAAAGAAGACCAAGCTGATCATATACAAGACCCTTGTTCGGCCTGTTTTGACATATGGCTCAGAGGCTTGGACGATGACTAAAAGGGATGAGATGAAGCTGAGTGTCTTTGAGCGAGGAGTCCTCAGAAGGATTTATGGTCCAGTAAAGGAGGGTGATGTCTGGAGGAAAAGAAAAAATAGGGAGCTCAGTTCTCTCTATGCAGACATCGACGTATTCACGTATATTAAACTGGCCAGACTAAGGTGGGCAGGGCATGTGGCCAGAAGGAGCACCCTTGAAATACCAAAAAAAATAATGATGGAGGAGCTGCACCTCGTAAGACGCGTAGGAAGGCCGAGGACGAGATGGTTGGACAACGTGGCCTATGATGCGAGAACACTGCTTGGTGTGCGGAACTGGAGAGCTGCAGCAGAAGACAGAGCCAACTGGCGGAGGCTCTTGGTGGAGGCCCAGTCTCGGTAACGGGATGTTGTGCCATACATGAATGAATCTTTGTGACACCAAAGGAGCATAAAGAATATTTTAGAATATATTCATTAGGGATCACAAAATAATCGATATTCACCCACAATATATTTAATTTATCATGAAAAATAAAATTTATATTTCCGAATAATTATAAAAAATAACGATAATTCAGTATAAAGAAAACTACCTTGACATATTTTAAATAATATTAAACATTTACCTAGCTTATAAGATATATAAGTATACCCCGCATTCTGAATTCATCATTATAAGTATCGCAGGTCGTCCTGGATATCAGCAAGAACCAAATATGCCTATGGGAGAAAGTTATACTCCATCAAGTGGAGGTAAATATTATTATTATATTTGCTATGCACATGTCTTTATGTTTTAACAAACATTTTTATAAACCTATCTTTGTGGCACCAATGGAGCATAAAGAATATTTTAGAATATATTCATTAGGGATCTCAAAATAATCGATATTCACCCACAATATATTTAATTTATCATGAAAAAAAAAATTTGTGTTTCCGAAAAATTAAAAAAAATAACGATAATTCAGTATAAAGAAAACAACCTTGACCTTTTTTAATTAATATTAAACATTTACCTAGTTTATAAGATATATAAGTATAACCTGCATTCTGAATTCATTATTATGAGTATCGCAGGTCGTCCTGGATATCAGCAAGAACCAAATATGCCTATGGGAGGAAGTTATACTCCATCAAGTGGAGGTAAATATTATTATTATATTTGCTATGCACATGTCTTTATGTTTTAACAAACATTTTTATAAACCTATCATTGTGGCACCAATGGAGCATAAAGAATATTTTAGAATATATTCATTAGGGATCTCAAAATAATCGATATTCACCCACAATATATTTAATTTATCATGAAAAATAAAATTTGTGTTTCCGAAAAATTAAAAAAAATAACGATAATTCAGTATAAAGAAAACTACCTTGACCTATTTTAATTAATATTAAACATTTACCTAGCTTATAAGAAATGTCATTATAACGTGCATTCTGAAATCTGCATTATGAATATCGCAGGTCGTCCTGGATATCAGCAAGAACCAAATATGCCTATGGGAGGAAGTTATACTCCATCAAGTGGAGGTAAATATTATTATTATATTTGCTATGCACATGTCTTTATGTTTTAACAAACATTTTTATTAATCTATCTTTGTGGCACTAATGCAGCATAAAGAATATTTTAGAATTTATTCATCAGGGATCTCAAAATAATCGATATTCTCCAACAATATATTTAATGTATAATGAAAAATAAATTTATGTTTACGAAAAAATAAAAAAAATAACGTTAATTCAGTGTAAAGAAAACTACCTGTACCCATTTTAATTAATTTAAAATATATACCTAGGTTATAAGATATATTAGCATAACCTGCATTCTGAATTCATCATTATGAATATCGCAGGTCGTCCTGGATATCTACAAGAACCAAATATGGCTATGGGAGGAGACTATATTCCATTATTTGGAAGTAAATATTTCTATTTTTTTTCTATGCACATGTCATTGTTTTTTAACAAACCTTTCTATATTTCTATTTTTGTAACACCAATGCACCATTATTAATATTTTAGAATTTATTCTTTAGGGATCTCAAAATAATCGACATCCTCAAATAATAAATTTAATTTATATTGAAAAATGAAAATTATATTTCCAAAAAATTAACAATAATATTAACAATAGCAAAACTAGTTGCACCTTTTTAAACTAATTTTATATATTTACCTTGCTTATAAGAGATGTCATTATAACGTGCATTCTGAAATATGCATTATGAATATCGCAGGTCGTCCTGGATATCAGCAAGAACCAAAGATGCATATGGAAGGAAGTTATACTCCATCAAGTGGAGGTAAATATTATTATTAAATTATCTCTGCACATGTCTTTATGTATTAACATACATTTTTATAAACCTATCTTTGTGGCACCAATGGAGCATAAAGAATATTTTAGAATATATTCATTAGGGATCTCAAAATAATCGATATTCACCCACAATATATTTAATTTATCATAAAAATAAAATTTATGTTTCCGAAAAATTAAAAAAAATAACGACAATTCAGTATAATGAAAACTACCTTGAGCTATTTTAATTAATATTAAACATTTACCTAGCTTAGAAGATATATCAGTATAACCTGCATTCTGAATTTATTATTATGAGTATCGCAGGTCGTCCTGGATATCAGCAAGAACCAAATATACCTATGGGAGGAAGTTATACTCCATCAAGTGGGGGTAAATATTATTATTATATTTGCTATGCACATGTCTTTATGTTTTAACAAACATTTTTATAAACCTATCTTTGTGGCACCAATGGAGCATAAAGAATATTTTAGAATATATTCATTAGGGATCTCAAAATAATCGATATTCACCCACAATATATTTAATTTATCATAAAAATAAAATTTATGTTTCCGAAAAATTAAAAAAAAATAACGACAATTCAGTATAAAGAAAACTACCTTGAACTATTTTAATTAATATTAAACATTTACCTAGCTTATAAGATATATCAGTATAACCTGCATTCTGAATTTATTATTATGAGTATCGCAGGTCGTCCTATATATCAGCAAGAACCAAATATGCCTATGGGAGGAAGTTATACTCCATCAAGTGGGGGTAAATATTATTATTATATTTGCTATGCACATGTCTTTATGTTTTAACAAACATTTTTATAAACCTATCTTTGTGGCACCAATGGAGCATAAAAAATATTTTAGAATATATTCATTAGGGATCTCAAAATAATCGATATTCACCCACAATATATTTAATTTATCATAAAAATAAAATTTATGTTTCCGAAAAATTAAAAAAAATAGCGACAATTCAATATAAAGAAAACTACCTTGAACTATTTTAATTAATATTAAACATTTACCTAGCTTATAAGATATATCAGTATAACCAGCATTCTGAATTTATCATTATGAGTATCGCAGGTCGTCCTGGATATCAGCAAGAACCAAATATGCCTATGGGAGGAAGTTATACTCCATCAAGTGGAGGTAAATATTATTATTATATTTGCTATGCTCATGTCTTTATGTTTTAATAAACATTTTAATAAACCTATCTTTGTTTCACAAATAGAGCATAAAGAATATTTTAGAATATATTCATTAGGGATCTCAAAATAATCGATATTCACCCACAATATATTTAATTTATCATGAAAAATAAAATTTGTGTTTCCGAAAAATTAAAAAAAGTAACGATAATTCAGTATAAAGAAAACTACCTTGACCAATTTTAATTAATATTAAACATTTACCTAGCTTATAAGAAATGTCATTATAAGGAGCATTCTGAAATCTGCATTATGAATATCGCAGGTCGTCCTGGATATCAGCAAGAACCAAATATGCCTATGGGAGGAAGTTATACTCCATCAAGTGGAGGTAAATATTATTATTATATTTGCTATGCACATGTCTTTATGTTTTAACAAACATTTTTATTAATCTATCTTTGTGGCACTAATGCAGCATAAAGAATATTTTAGAATTTATTCATCAGGGATCTCAAAATAATCGATATTCTCCAACAATATATTTAATGTATAATGAAAAATAAAATTTATGTTTCCGAAAAAATAAAAAAAATAACGTTAATTCAGTGTAAAGAAAACTACCTGTACCCATTTTAATTAATTTAAAATATATACCTAGGTTATAAGATATATTAGCATAACCTGCATTCTGAATTCATCATTACGAATATCGCAGGTCGTCCTGGATATCAGCAAGAACCAAATATGCCTATGGGAGGAAGTTATACTCCATCAAGTGGAGGTAAATATTATTATTATATTTGCTATGCACATGTCTTTATGTTTTAACAAACATTTTTATTAATCTATCTTTGTGCCACTAATGCAGCATAAAGAATATTTTAGAATTTATTCATCAGAGACCTCAAAATAATCGATATTCTCCAACAATATATTTAATGTATAATGAAAAATAAAATTTATGTTTCCGAAAAAATAAAAAAAATAACGTTAATTCAGTGTAAAGAAAACTACCTGGACCCATTTTAATTGATTTAAAATATATACCTAGGTTATAAGACATATTAGCATAACCTGCATTCTGAATTCATCATTATGAATATCGCAGGTCGTCCTGGATATCAGCAAGAACCAAATATGCCTATGGGAGGAAGTTATACTCCATCAAGTGGAGGTAAATATTATTATTATATTTGCTATGCTCATGTCTTTATGTTTTAATAAACATTTTAATAAACCTATCTTTGTTTCACAAATAGAGCATAAAGAATATTTTAGAATATATTCATTAGGGATCTCAAAATAATCGATATTCACCCACAATATATTTAATTTATCATGAAAAATAAAATTTGTGTTTCCGAAAAATTAAAAAAAGTAACGATAATTCAGTATAAAGAAAACTACCTTGACCAATCTTAATTAATATTAAACATTTACCTAGCTTATAAGAAATGTCATTATAAGGAGCATTCTGAAATCTGCATTATGAATATCGCAGGTCGTCCTGGATATCAGCAAGAACCAAATATGCCTATGGGAGGAAGTTATACTCCATCAAGTGGAGGTAAATATTATTATTATATTTGCTATGCACATGTCTTTATGTTTTAACAAACATTTTTATTAATCTATCTTTGTGGCACTAATGCAGCATAAAGAATATTTTAGAATTTATTCATCAGGGATCTCAAAATAATCGATATTCTCCAACAATATATTTAATGTATAATGAAAATTAAAATTTATGTTTCCGAAAAAATAAAAAAAATAACGTTATTTCAGTGTAAAGAAAACTACCTGTACCCATTTTAATTAATTTAAAATATATACCTAGGTTATAAGATATATTAGCATAACCTGCATTCTGAATTCATCATTATGAATATCGCAGGTCGTCCTGGATATCAGCAAGAACCAAATATGCCTATGGGAGGAAGTTATACTCCATCAAGTGGAGGTAAATATTATTATTATATTTGCTATGCACATGTCTTTATGTTTTAACAAACATTTTTATTAATCTATCTTTGTGCCACTAATGCAGCATAAAGAATATTTTAGAATTTATTCATCAGAGAAAATTTATGTTTCCGAAAAAATAAAAAAAATAACGTTAATTCAGTGTAAAGAAAACTACCTGGACCCATTTTAATTAATTTAAAATATATACCTAGGTTATAAGACATATTAGCATAACCTGCATTCTGAATTCATCATTATCAATATTGCAGGTCGTCCTGGATATCTACAAGAACCAAATATGGCTATGGGAGGAGACTATATTCCACCATTTGGAAGTAAATATTTCTAATTTTTTTCTATGCACATGTCATTGTTTTTTAACAAACCTCTCTATATTTCTATCTTTGTAACACCAATGCACCATTATTAATATTTTAGAATTTATTCTTTAGGGATCTCAAAATAATCGACATCCTCTGATAATAAATTTAATTTATATTGAAAAATAAAAATTATATTTCCCAAAAATTAACAATAATATTAACAATAGCAAAACTAGTTGCACCTTTTTAAACTAATTTTATATATTTACCTTGATTATAAGAGATGTCATTATAACGTGCATTCTGAAATATGCATTATGAATATCGCAGGTCGTCCTGGATATCAGCAAGAACCAAAGATGCATATGGGAGGAAGTTATACTCCATCAAGTGGAGGTAAATATTATTATTATATTTGCTATGCACATGTCTTTATGTTTTAACAAACAATTTTATAAACCTATCTTTGTGGCACCAATGGAGCATAAAGAATATTTTAGAATATATTCATTAGGGATCCAAAAATAATCGATAATCACAAACAATAAATTTAATTTATCATAAAAATAAAATTTATATTTCCTAATAATTAAAAAAAATAACGATAATTCAGTATAAAGAAAACTACCTTGACCTATTTTAATTAATATTAAACATTTACCTAGCTTAAAAGATATTTCAGTATAACCTGCATTCTGAATTTATCATTATGGGTATCCCAGGTCTTCCTGGATATCAGCAAGAACCAAATATGCCTATGGGAGGAAGTTATACTCCATCAAGTGGAGGTAAATATTGTTATTATATTTGCTATGCACATGTCTTTATGTTTTAACAAACATTTTTATAAACCTTTCTTTGTGGCACGAATGGAGCATAAAGAATATTTTAGAATATATTCATTAGAGATCACAAAATAATCGATATTCACCCACATTATATTTAATTTATCATGAAAAATAAAATTTATATTTCCGAATAATTAAAAAAAATAACGATAATTCAGTATAAAGAAAACTACCTTGACCTATTTTAATTAATATTAAACATTTACCTAGGTGATAAGATATATCAGTATAACCTCCATTCTGAATTTATCATTATGGGTATCGCAGGTCGTCCTGGATATCTACAAGAACCAAATATGGCTATGGGAGGAGACTATATTCCATCATTTGGAAGTAAATATTTCTATTTATTTTCTATGCACATGTCATTGTTTTTTAACAAACCTTTCTTTATTTCTATCTTTGTAACACCAATGCACCAATATTAATATTTTAGAATTTATTCTTTAGGGATCTCAAAATAATCGACATCCTAAAATAATAAATTTAATTTATATTGAAAAATGAAAATTATATTTTCAAAAAATTGACATTAATATTAACAATAGCAAAACTAGTTGCACCTTTTTAAACTAATTTTGTATATTTACCTTGCTTATATGAAATGTCATTATAACGTGCATTCTGAAATATGCATTATGAATATCGCAGGTCGTCCTGGATATCAGCAAGAACCAAAGATGCATATGGGAGCAAGTTATACTCCATCAAGTGGAGGTAAATATTATTATTATATTTGCTATGCCCATGTCTTTATGTTTTAACAAACATTTTTATAAACCTATCTTTGTGGCACCAATGGAGCATAAAGAATATTTTAGAATATATTCATTAGGGATCTCAAAATAATCGATATTCACCCACAATAAATTTAATTTATCATAAAAATAAAATTTATATATCCGAATAATTAATAAAAATAACGATAATTCAGTATAAAGAAAACTACCTTGACCTATTTTAATTAATATTAAACATTTACCTAGCTTATAAGAAATGTCATTATAACGTGCATTCTGAAATCTGCATTATAAATATCGCAGGTCGTCCTGAATATCAGCAAGAACCAAATATGCCTATGGGAGGAAGTTATACTCCATCAAGTGGAGGTAAATATTATTATTATATTTGCTATGGACATGTCTTTATGTTTTAACAAACATTTTTATTAATCTATCTTTGTGCACTAATGCAGCATAAAGAATATTTTAGAATTTATTCATCAGGGATCTCAAAATAATCGATATTCTCCAACAATATATTTAATGTATAATGAAAAATAAAATTTATGTTTACGAAAAAATAAAAAAATAACGTTAATTCAATGTAAAGAAAACTACCTGGACCCATTTTAATTAATTTAAAATATATACCTAGGTTATAAGATATATTAGCATAACCTGCATTCTGAATTCATCATTATGAATATCGCAGGTCGTCCTGGATATCTACAAGAACCAAATATGGCTATGGGAGGAGACTATATTCCATCATTTGGAAGTAAATATTTCTATTTATTTTCTATGCACATGTCATTGTTTTTTAACAAACCTCTCTATATTTCTATCTTTGTAAAACCAATGCACCATTAATAATATTTTAGAATTTATTATTTACTGATCTCAGAATAATCGACATCCTCTTATAATAAATTTAATTTATATTGAAAAATGAAAATTATATTTCCAAAAAATTAACAATAATATTAACAATAGCAAAACTAGTTGCACCTTTTTAAACTAATTTTATATATTTACCTTGCTTATAAGAAATGTCATTATAACGTGCATTCTGAAATATGCATTATGAATATCGCAGGTCGTCCTGGATATCAGCAAGAACCAAAGATGCATATGGGAGGAAGTTATACTACATCAAGTGGAGGTAAATATTATTATTATATTTGCTCTGCACATGTCTTTATGTTTTAACATACATTTTTATAAACCTATCTTTGTGGCACCAATGGAGCATAAAGAATATTTTAGAACATATTCATTAGGGATCTCAAAATAATCGATATTCACCCACAATATATTTAATTTATCATAAAAATAAAATTTATGTTTCCGAAAAATTGAAAAAAATAACGACAATTCAGTATAAAGAAAACTACCTTTACCTATTTTAATTAATATTAAACATTTACCTAGCTGATAAGATATATCAGTATAACCTGCATTCTGAATTTATCATTATGAGTATCGCAGGTCAACCTGGATATCAGCAAGAACCAAATATGCCTATGGGTGGAAGTTATACTCCATCAAGTGGAGGTAAATATTATTATTATATTTGCTATGCACATGTCTTTATGTTTTAACAAACATTTTTATAAACCTATCTTTGTGGCACAAATGGAGCATAAAGAATATTTTAGAATATATTCATTAGGGATCCCAAAATAATCGATATTCACCCACAATAACTTTAATTTATCATAATCCCATTGCCCTTATTTTTCGTCGATCTAGAGCCATCGCCTGGGATCGAAAAAATATACGATGTGAATAGAATTTTCTACACCAGCGTAAAGGTCGAAAAACCGTACCCAAAAAGAGAGTTCATCCAGTGCCATAATTGCCAAGCATATGGCCACACCAAGTCTTATTGCCACCACTTACCACGCTGCGTGAAATGTGGTAAAACACACAAGTCTGGCGAGTGTAATAAACCAATTACAGAACCAGCAGTCTGTGCCCTATGCCTGGAAGGCCATCCAGCCAACTACAAAGGCTGCCAAATTTATAAAAATCTTAAAGCGAGATATATGAAACCCAGGGACCCTGATGATACACCTAAACCAAGAAGAGGACCCGCTAAAATTGTGAACTCTAAGGTTTCTTTTGCCAAGCTACTTGGGGGTAGAGACCTGACTAATGTATGTGAGGCCCTGCCGCAAGAACAAACTCAACCCCAATCTCAATATCCTATCCCACCTAATGTACCTAATCAACAACAACCTCACCAACATCAAATCCAATATGTTCCTCCACCGCCTAATGCTACAGATCTAACCAGCTTATTGACATCCTTTCTTTCAGAATTTAAATCCCTTGTTACCCCACTGATATCACTTCTCACTAACCTAGTATCTCACCTTATCCCTCCTTTAAAAAATCCTTAAATGACTTCCATCAAACCCATATCCATTCTCCTTTGGAATGCGAATGGTGTTAGAAATCACATACACGAACTAACAGCCTTACTACAAGACAAGAACGTAGACGTAGCCTTAATAACGGAAACTCGACTGACTAAAAAACAGCTCCTAAAAATACCACAATACATAACTTACCGTACCGACCATCCTGACGGTAGAGCACATGCCGGTACTGCAGTCATTGTGCACCAATCCCTCTCCCATCACCTACTCCCACTGCCTACACACGATTTCCTACAATCCACCGCAGTCGTAATCAAAACCTTCTCCTTTCCTATTACCGTTGCATCAGCGTATTGCCCTCCAAACCAATCCATCTCCAATATCCAATTTAGTTCCTTCCTCATTTCCTTAGGACATCATTTCATCTTGGGTGCTTAAACGCCAAGCATCAACAATGGGGTTCAAGAACCACGAATTCTCGTGGTCGAACATTGCTGTCTGTACTCAATTCCCAAAATTTTACCCTTCTTCCACCCAACTCACCTACCTACTGGCCCACTGATCCTAACCGTAATCCCGATATCCTCGATTTCTTTATCCATAATGGTTTAGGTGCTCTCAACCATTCCGTTGCCCGTCTTGACGAGCTTTCCTCAGACCTCAGCCCATTAATACTCCAAGTATCACTAGCTCCTATTCCTAAACCCTCTCCTCCGTCCTTCATCAGAGGCCCAGTTAACTGGAAACTCTTTCATCAAATCCTCTCCGATAAAATTGACCTCAGAGTAACCCTGAAAACCTCTGAAGACCTGGACAATGCAGTACATTCCTTCACTACCAAAATTCAAGAAGCAGTCTGGACTGCTTCCTCCCCTGATCACTCCTCAAAAATCCTTAAGAAACATAATTTACCTCAACACCTCCTTGACCTAATCCACATAAAACGCCGTGCCAGATTATTATGGCAACGTACCAGACATCCAGCCGACCGCCACTCCTACAATTATCACTGTAAAAAATTAAAAAAAGAATTAGCCACCTTCAGATCCCAATCATTCAATTCCTACCTCACCACACTCTCTGCTCATGATAATTCCCTTTGGAATATCACCAGAAAAATCCTCAAATCCCATCATATTTCCCACCCTCTTCGACGAGATGATGGCTCCTGGGCAGCATCTGATGAAGATAAAGCCGAGGAATTTGCCAAACACCTTTCCTATACTTTCGCTCCTCATCCAGAATCCCATCCCAGCCACACAGTAAAAGTAGAAGAATCCCTCTCAATACCTATCCCACTCTCCTTACCACCTAAAGCTGTTAATCCCTCTGAGGTCAAATACCTTTTACGGAAAATCACACCTCGCAAATCTCCTGGATATGACCTTCTAACCCCACAGATCCTTCGACAACTTCCATCTAAAGCCATCATATTTCTTACATATATATACAATTGCATCCTAAGAACTACCCACTTCCCTCTTTTATGGAAACATTCCACCATCGTCCTCTTCCTGAAACCAGGCAAACCTTCCAACAATACAGCATCCTATAGACCAATTAGCCTACTCCCAATCCTCTCAAAAATTTTTGAAAAGATCCTACTGAAACGAATCCTACCTATAATTGAATCCTATAACCTTCCTACTCATCAATTCGGATTTCGTTCCCAACATTCCACTGTCTAGCAAGGACTCCGAGTTGTTGACCATATATCCTCAACCCTAGAAAGCAAGCAGTATTGCTCGGGTGCATTTCTGGACATAGCGCAAGCTTTTGACCGGGTATGGCACGCCGGATTACTCTTCAAGCTTAAAATCCATCTACCACAGTCCTTATACCTAGTACTCCGATCCTATATTTCCGACCGCTCCTTCCGAGTTCGCTGTGGCACCGAATTCTCCGACTGTTACTCAATTGAGGCTGGCGTTCCTCAAGGCAGCGTCTTGGGCCCCATCCTTTACATTCTCTTTACCGCTGATATTCCTGTCCATCCCGATACCCTCCTGGCAACTTTCGCTGATGACACTGCTATCCTTTCTTCCAACTCAGATCCTGAAACAGCGTCCGCAAACTTACAAAGGCACCTCTTCCTGATTGAACACTGGTGTAAGAAATGGCGCATTAAGGTAAACGAATCTAAATGTAAACACATTACCTAAACCCTTCGGCGTAATACCTGCCCACCAGTTTATTTTAACTCCATCCAGCTTCCTTTCTCAGATACAGTCCGGTATCTTGGCTTTCTCTTAGACAGACGACTAACATGGAATCCACATACTCGACTTAAAAGACAGGAACTTAACAGACGATATGGCCAGCTATATAGACTACTGAATAGAAAATCTAAACTTTCTGGTGAAAACAAATTACTGATCTACAAGACAATACTGAAACCCATCTGGACTTACGGACTAGAACTATAGGGAACAGCCAAATTTTCTAACATCAAACGCATTCAATCCTTTCAGTCTAAAGTCCTCCGTACAATAGTCAATGCTCCCTTCTATGTAACCAATAAAACCCTACATCATGACCTTAATATCCCATTTATTCTTGATCTTATCCCAGCCAAATTTTCCAAATTTCACCAGAACCTTTCTCATCACCCAAATCCCGTTGTACAATCCCTATCAAGCACCACCCATCCCTACAATCCCCTTCGTAGGTTAAAGCGGCAGTGGCCACGAGACCTTTTGTAAATATGGATATTTTGGAGTTCTAGCAATGGCCAGATTCTCCACTCAAGTCATGAGTGTCTGTGGCTGTAGCGCTCTTACTCATCCTCCGCTGGTTTAAAATACCAGTGAAGTGGCTGAGGGAGAAGCGTAGGGATCTCCTAAGCCTCCCTTTCCTCTCCACATGTGGAGGGGAAAGGATTGGTTCGGAGATCACCTGGCAAATTGTAAATAATGTATGTTTTATATAAGATGTTTGTTTTACTTTTATTTCTATTTTTATTTACTTATGTGTATTTATATTATTTTTTTTTCTTTACTCTTTTGTTCTTTCTTCTTATTCTTTTGTTATTACTTTATTTATTTATATTTTTGTATATACGGTATGAATGCAATCTCTGAACTCTATTATAAGTGTCCTTAACTGTGACAAATTGTAATATTTCTGAATAAAGTGTTTTTTAATAATAAAAAAAATTTATCATAAAAATAAAATCTGTGTTTCCGAAAAATTACAAAAAAATAACGATAATTCAGTATAAAGAAAACTACCTTGACCTATTTTAATTAATATTAAACATTTACCTAGCTTATAAGATATATCAGTATAACCTGCATTCTGAATTTATCATTATGGGTATCGCAGGTCGTCCTGGATATCAGCAAGAACCAAATATGCCTATGGGAGGAAGTTATACTCAATCAAGTGGAGGTATATATTATTATTATATTTGCTATGCACATGTCTTTATGTTTTAACAAACATTTTAATAAACCTATCTTTGTTTCACAAATAGAGCATAAAGAATATTTTAGAATATATTCATTAGGGATCTCAAAATAATCGATATTCACCCACAATATATTTAATTTATCTTGAAAAATAAAATTTATGTTTCCGAAAAAATAAAAAAAAAATAACGATAATTCAGTATAAAGAAAACTACCTTGACCTATTTTAATTAATAATTAACATTTACCTAGCTTATAAGATATATCAGTATAACCTGCATTCTGAATTCATCATTATGAGTATCGCAGGTCGTCCTGGATATCTACAAGAACCAAATATGCCTATAGGAGGAAGTTATACTCCATCAAGTGGAGGTAAATATTATTATTATTTTTGTTATGCACATGTCTTTATGTTTTAACAAACATTTTAATAAACCTATCTTTGTGGCACCAATGGAGCATAAAGAATATTTTAGAATATATTCATTAGGGATCTTAAAATAATCGATATTCACCCACACTATATTTAATTTATCATGAAAAAAAAAATTTGTGTTTCCGAAAAATTACAAAAAAATAACGATAATTCAGTATAAAGAAAACTACCTTGACCTATTTTAATTAATATTAAACATTTACTTAGCTTATAAGAAATGTCATTATAACGTGCATTCTGAAATCTGCATTATGAATATTGCAGGTCGTCCTGGATATCAGCAAGAACCAAATATGCCTATGGGAGGAATTTATACTCCATCAAGTGGAGGTAAATATTATTATTATATTTGCTATGCACATGTCTTTATGTTTTAACAAACATTTTAATAAACCTATCTTTGTTTCACAAATAAAGCATAAAGAATATTTTAGAACATATTCATTAGGGATCTCAAAATAATCGATATTCACCCACAATATATTTAATTTATCATGAAAAATAAAATTTATATTTCCAAATAATTAAAAAAAAAAAGATAATTCAGTATAAAGAAAACTACCTTGACCTATTTTAATTAATATTAAACATTTACCTAGCTTAAAAGACATATTAGCATAACCTGCATTCTGAATTCATTATTATGAGTATCGCAGGTCGTCCTGGATATCTACAAGAACCAAATAAGCTTATGGGAGGTAGTTATAATCCATCACGTGGAGGTAAATATTATTTTTATTTTTGGCATGCATATGTCTTTTTTTTCAACAAACGATTTTAATTATCTATCTTTGTGGCACCAATGTAGTATTAAAAATATTTTTGAATTTATTCATTAGGGATCCCTAAATTATCGATATTCTGCAACAATAAATTTAATTTATATTCAAAAATGAAAGTTATGTTTCCGAAAAATTAAAAACAGTAACGACAATTTAATATAAGAAATACTACATGGGCCTATTTTAACTAATTTAAAATATTTACCTAGCTTATAAGATATATCAGTATAACGTGCATTAAGAATTGGTCATTATGATTATCGCAGGTCGTCCTAGATATCAACAAGAACCAAATATGCCTATGGGAGAAAGTTATACTCCATCAAGTGGAGGTAAATATTATTATTATATTTGCTATGCACATGTCTCTATGTTTTAACAAACATTTTTATAAATCAATCTTTGTGGCACTAATGCAACATTATGAATTTATTCATTAGGGATCTCAAAATAATCGATATTCACTAACAATAAATTTAATTACAATGATTATGTTTCCGAAAAATTAAAAAAAAAAAAAAAAAAAAATCAATATAAAGAAAAGTACCTGGACCTATTTTAACTAACTTAAAACATTTACCTAGCTTATACGATATATCAGTATAAGATATACCTGCATTCTGAATTTATTATTATGAATATCGCAGGTCGTCCTGGATATCAGCAAGAAACAAATATGCTTATGGGAGGAAGTTATACTCCATCAAGGGGAGGTAAATATTATTTTTATTTTTGGCATGCGAATGTCTTTTTTTTTATAAACGATTTTAATTATCTATCTTTTTGGCACCAATGCAGTATTAAGAATATTTTTGAATTTATTTATTAGGGATCCCTAAATTATCGATATTCTCCAACAATAAATTTAATTTATAATGAAAAATAACATTTATGGTTCCGAAAAATTAAAAAAAATAACGATAATTCAATATAAAGAAAACTACCTGGACCTATTTTAATTAGTTTTAAACATTTACCTAGCTTATAAGATATATCAGTATAACCTGCATTCTGAATTTACCATTATGAATATCGCAGGTCGTCCTGGATATCAACAAGAAACAAATATGCTTATGGGAGGAAGTTATAATCCATCAAGGGGAGGTAAATATTATTTTTATTTTTGGCATGCGAATGTCTTTTTTTTATAAACGATTTTAATTATCTATCTTTTTGGCACCAATGCAGTATTAAGAATATTTTTGAATTTATTCATTAGGGATCCCTAAATTATCGATATTCTCCAACAATAAATTTTATTTATATTCAAAAATAAAAGTTATGTTTCCGAAAAATTAAAAACATTAACGACAATTCAATATAAGAAATACTACATGTACCTATTTTAACTAATTTAAAATATTTACCTATCTTATAAGATATGTCAGTATAACGTGCATTAAGAATTCGTCATTATAATTATCGCAGGTCGTCCTGGATATCAACAAGAACCAAATATGCCTATGGAAGAAGACTATATTCCATCAAATGGAAGTAAATATTTTTATTATTTTTCTATGCACACTTCATTGTTTTTCAACAAACCTTTTTATATCTCCATCTTTGTAAGACCAATGCAGCATTATTAATATTTTAGAATTTATTCTTTAGGGATCTCAAAATAATCGACATCCTCCAATAATAAATTTTATTTATATTGAAAAATGAAAATTATATTTTCTAAATATTAACAATAATTTTAATATTAGGAAAACTAGTTGGACCTATTTTAACTAATTTAAAATATTTACCTATCTTATAAGATATGTCAGTATAACGTGCATTAAGAATTCGTCATTATAATTATCGCAGGTCGTCCTGGATATCAACAAGAACCAAATATGCCTATGGAAGAAGACTATATTCCATCAAATGGAAGTAAATATTTTTATTATTTTTCTATGCACACTTCATTGTTTTTCAACAAACCTTTTTATATCTCCATCTTTGTAAGACCAATGCAGCATTATTAGTATTTTAGAATTTATTCTTTAGGGATCTCAAAATAATCGACATCCTCCAATAATAAATTTTATTTATATTGAAAAATGAAAATTATATTTTCTAAATATTAACAATAATTTTAATATTAGGAAAACTAGTTGGACCTATTTTAACTAATTTAAAATATTTACCTATCTTATAAGATATGTCAGTATAACATGCATTAAGAATTCGTCATAATAATTATCGCAGGTCGTCCTGGATATCAACAAGAACCAAATATGCCTATGGAAGAAGACTATATTCCATCAAATGGAAGTAAATATTTTTATTATTTTTCTATGCACACGTCATTGTTTTTCAACAAACCTTTTTATATCTCCATCTTTGTAAGACCAATGCAGCATTATTAATATTTTAGAATTTATTCTTTAGGGATCTCAAAATAATCGACATCCTCCAATAATAAATTTTATTGATATTGAAAAATGAAAATTATATTTTCTAAATATTAACAATAATTTTAATATTAGGAAAACTAGTTGGACCTATTTTAACTAATTTAAAATATTTACCTATCTTATAAGATATGTCAGTATAACGTGTATTAATAATTCGTCATTATAATTATCGCAGGTCGTCCTGGATATCAACAAGAACCAAATATGCCTATGGAAGAAGACTATATTCCATCAAATGGAAGTAAATATTTTTATTATTTTTCTATGCACACGTCATTGTTTTTCAACAAACATTTTTATATCTCTATCTTTGTAAGACCAATGCATCATTATTAACATTTTAGAATTTATTCTTTAGGGATCTCAAAATAATCGACATCCTCCAATAATAAATTTTATTTATATTGAAAAATGAAAATTATATTTTCTAAATATTAACAATAATTTTAATATTAGGAAAACTAGTTGGACCTATTTTAACTAATTTTATATATTTACCTTGCTTATAAGGAATGTCATTATAATGTGCATTCTGAATTCTCCATTATGAATATCGCAGGTCGTCCTGGATCCTCTATCAAGTGGAGGTAAATATTAATATTATATTTGCTATGCACATGTCGTTATGTTTTAACAAACATTTTTATAAATCAATCTTTGTGGCACTAATGCAGCATAAAGAATTTATTCATTAGGAATCTCAAAATAATCGATATTCTCCCACAATAAATTTAATTTATAACGAAAAATGAAATTTATGTTTCCGAGGAGTAAGTGTCATGGCCGCTACTGCAGTTTAGTTTTCAGTTCGCTCTGTGATTATTACTTTGTTATGTGCTTATTAGTCAAAACTCTGTGTTAATAATTGATTAACAGTGACATTATAAACAGTTGAACATTTTTAGGTTCACTGATACAGAGGGGAGTAACAATTTATTAACAATGAATTGATAAATTAGTGCTCGTTTGAATAGCCCATGTGGCTGTTAATTCCCTTGCTTCTTATCTTATTTACATTAAGTTTCCGGCCAAGGTTTGTATACTAGCTCGCTTCCGTTAGCTGATCTCAGTTCGAAACCAAAGACTTGTAGAACTCCTTTTATTTTATTTTATTTTTTTTATTTTTTTTTATATATTTTTTTTCTTGTTCTCCAAGAGACAGTTTATTTAATTTTTTTCCTTTGTTTATTTATTCTCAGATGTTTTGTTTTATTTCTGTTTCTGAGTTTGTATTTTTTTTTTCTTCTTTTTAATGGATCGTAAATTCTTATTTTGTAGTTTTAATATTTAGGTATATATATTTTTTTTCTTTCTTTTCACTTCTTATCATAATGGAAGATATGAATTTGGACGAGAAATTTTCATGTGTAGATTCAGAGGACGAGACACAATTTTCCGAGGTTAGCGAAACTGATTCGCAATATCTGAAATGACGCTCGCTTCAAAAACGTCACAGAAACTCTGCCCCTTGGTCAGGTGGCAATTCGCCTAACAAGAAGAAAAATAAATCAGCAAAATCTAAACTGACAGCTGAACAAAATAAATCTAAACAGCCTGTCGAGCAAAATAAATCACCACCCAGAACTAGAAGCAAATCAAACACCACAAAAACAGCTCCAACTGCACCAAATACCACAGCCAGCAATAATTTTGATCTTGGTAATAACTCACCTAACTAGCCTCCAGTACCTCAAGGTTTTACTGACCCCGAGCCGCCCCCTATTTTTGTCTCTAAAATTGAAAATTTTATATCATTCGTTCAAGAAATAGCCAATCTTATCGGACAAACCAGTTTCCGCTGTTTTTCTAGGGTTAATGACATTAAGATTAACATGAGCTTTAAAGAAAATTATAAAACTCTGATAAATTATTTTACTACTAAAAAATATGAATTTCACTGTTACCAACTGAGACAAGAAAAGGCATATCGGGTGGTATTGAGAGGCTTTCACACAACCACTCCCATATCCGTTATCAAATCTGATCTAGAGGAAATAGGACATAACGTTAGGCATATAGCATGCGTCCTACATCCAACGCAAAAATATCCATTGCCACTGTTTTTCGTTGATTTGGAGCCTGCAAGCAATAACATTGACATATTTCAAGTTAAGAGGTTTGTGTATTCCACAGTAAAATTCGAAGAGCCTAGACAAAAACCTGTCATAGTTCTATGCTCCAAGTGTCAAGACTTGGGGCACACAAAGACCTATTGCCATCATCAAGCGAGGTGCGTTCGATGTGCCGGGCCACACGCATCTAACACTTGTCAGATCCTTCGAGACCAGCCTCCTAAATGTGCTCTCTGTGGCGAAGACCATCCTGCAAGCTATAAAGGATGCATTGTATATAAAAAATACTACAAGTTAAGAACTCATAACATAGCCTTAAAGTGCTGCCAACTAAATAAAGAAACTTACACCCAGCCACCAGTAATTGATATTACAAATTTTCCTGAGTTGCCAAAACAAACTACCCATTCAACACAACAAGAACCAACTACTTCAACTGAAATCTCCCATCCTCAACAGGACTCTACCAAAACTAGCACCCATACCACCATCAACAAGCAACAGCCTCGACGCCAGGCGCCTCAGGCCTCCCAAGCTAAACCTCATACTCCCAATCCTCTCATATTTTATCCTCCGCGTCAGCAAATTCCCCCTCATCTACCTCTACGAATTACCGCCACAGCAATCACACCCATCTCATCCTAATGCCCAGAAAAAAAACCCAACACAAGTATCGTAGAATCCAGTCTCACCTCGTACACAACAACGAATCCCACTCTCAGTTAACACTCCTTACCCGCCACCTGAACCTATCCTAAATCCACTTCACAATCAACATCCATCTGATCTAACTTCCATTCTATCATCCTTCCTATTGGACCTCCAAAACACCATAAAACCTCTTATCACTCTACTAACCAGAATCCTGACCGAAATTCCGTTTAATTTCCCTCGATGAGCACAAAGCCCCTAACTATCCTTTTATGAAAAGCTAACGGACTACACAACCACCGTGACGAACATGACATATTTCTTCATGACAATCACATTGATATAGCTCTACTGACTGAAACGCATTTCACAAAACGGACACATTTTCACATACGAGAATACATCACTTATAGATCTGACCATCCAGACAACACTGCCAACGCCGGTTCTTGCATCCTTATACATAAATCTTTACCCCATTCCCTTATTCCTTCCACTCCAACTGACGCCATTCAATCAACTTCTTTAATCCTTTCAACTCGCCCTTTCCATTTCACAGTCTCAGCTGTATACTGTCCTCCTGGTAATTCCCTCTCCTTTAAACTCCTTGATACGTTGTTCCAATCCCTTGGGTCGCGCTTTATTGCTGGAGGAGATTACAATGCTAAACACCAACGGTGGGGTTGTTGAACATCCAACTCCCGCGGTAACATCCTTTCCCGTCTCTCATCTTCTAATAGTTATTCAATCCTCTCACCCATGAGTCCTACTTATTGGCCAACATCCCTCAAAAACCGTCCCGATATCCTGGATATATTTATCACCTCCCAGATTTCCTCCTCCCAAACTATAATCAAATCCCTGGATGACCTTTCTTCAGACCATAGTCCGGTTCTGCTTTCATTACATTCTGACTTTGCTCCTAAACCATCACCTCCCAAACTGATCACTGGACGAGCAAACTGGGACAAATTTCGTGATGATTTGGAAAACAAACTTGACCTCGAAATTTCGCTAAAGACAAAAGAAGACATTAATGGTGCCATAGAAAAACTGACATCATCAATAACAGACAGTATAAATAATAATACCTTTATCAATAAGATTAACAACCCACAAAATACTAACTTGCCACAGCATATTCGCATCTTATTAAAGGAAAAACGCAGAGCAAGATCGAAGTGGCATCGAACTAGATACCCGACAGATAAAGCGCATTGCACCCAACTGACTAACAAACTGAAATCAGAAATAAGAAAATACAAAATTCAAAATTTACTAAATTTTACTGAAAAACTTACACCTACCGATAAATCACTATGTACGACCACTAAAAGGCTCCTGAAATTTAAAGACTGCAACCATCCACTACTCACTGAAGCCCAAACCTGGTCCAAATCCGACGAAGAAAAATCCCAAATATTTGCCCACCACCTCTTTAAAACCTTTAATCCACATCCCGATATTCTTAACCCAAATCACCTTGAATGTATTGAAGCAGAACTGGATATCCCACTCCAAATGACTCCTCCTCCTAATGCCTTTCATCCTTCAGAAATATCCAACATCATTCACAGGTTACCTTCCCGCAAAGCTCCTGGACACGACCTAATTACATCCCAGATCCTAAAACTACTTCCTCGGAAAGCCATTCTATTCCTTACATATATATATAATGCTGTACTCCGATCAACATATTTTCCCGACCCTTGGAAACTATCCATTATCAAAATGATACATAAACCCAAAAAGCCACCAGAATACCCATCCTCTTACCGTCCTATCTCTCTTTTACCCATCAAGGGAAAAGTCCTAGAAAAACTCATCCTAAAACGCCTGTAACCAATCCTAGATTCTAATCACATTATCCCAGATCACCATTTTGGATTCCGCAGATCCCATTCCACTATCCACCAATGCCATCGTGTGGTGGATGTTGTCTCCTCTGCATTAGAGCGCGGAATGTACTGCACGGGAGTATTTCTCGATGTAGAACAGGCTTTTGATCGAGTCTGGCACCCGGGATTACTTTACAAACTCCGTAAATTCCTACATCCTACATACTTCATCATTATCCGTTCCTATCTAACTGATAGATACTCAAAAGTCAATCACAATAATGCTTATTCATCCCTCTTTTCCCAGTCCGCTGGTGTTCCTCAAGGTAGTATCCTTGCTCCTATCCTTTACACAGTTTATACAGCTGACATCCCAACCCATCCTAACACTGTTATTACCACGTATGCCGATGATACATGTATCCTATCCGTTAATAATGATCCAACCATTGCATCCCAAACTCTTCAATCGCACATCACAAGCCTTGAAGAATGGTGTCAAAACTGGAGGATTAAAATAAATTCTAATAAATCCCATCAAATCACCTTTACCCTTCGACGTAAACCAATGACCTCATGTCCCACAGTATCCTTTAATAATACCCCACTTATCCCTGTTGAACAAATCCGATACCTTGGACTTCACTTGGACAAACGTCTAACTTGGAATCCTCATACCAGACTGAAACGACAAGAAACCGCTCGACGTTTCCGACTACTCCAACACTTACTAGACAAACGCTCTAAGCTTCCTGTAAATTACAAAAGACTTATATACATGACTACAATAAGACCTATTTGGACTAACGGAGTTGAGCTTTGGGGCTCCACTAAGCCATCGAATTCCTCTCGTATCCAATCCTTACAACCCAAAATCCTTCGGAAAATCCTCAATGCTCCTTATTTTGTCACCAATAAAATAATCCATAATGACCTTAATGTCATATGGATTAATGTCAAAAGGAGTTTCAACTTGCCGCTCCGGTCGGAAAGGTAGCCACAAACTTTGAAGGGGAAGTGAAAGCCATTCTCTTAGGCCTTGAGATGTTAACTGAACGGAAAGACAAGAAAGTGGCTTTCTTTGTTGACTCACTGGCAGCCATTTTGTCCCAAATAAATGGATATAGTATAAATCCAAATGTTCCTAAATGCCATCAATATTTGAACCAATTAAAGGAAAATGGGACAGAAGTCGCTTTCCAGTGGATACCAGGCCATTGCGGGCTCCACGGAAATGATGAAGCTGATAAACTGGCCAGAATAGGTTCTGGAATGATGCAACCCGATATTCCTCTGACCATGGATTCAACAAAAAGAATCATAAAGCAGACCCTCCAAAGTTCACTGAAAGCGAAATATGTACAAACAATTGAAGGGAAACGATGGAGTGGATTGCTGGAAGAAAGTGGCAGGATTCCTAGAGACCTCCCTAGAGGGCAAGCCGTGGCATGCTTTAGAATGCTGACAGGCCACGATTTCCTTCAGAAGCACCTCCACCGCATCGGTGTAAAAGATAGCCCGATATGCCCTCTATGTTCCTTAGACATAATGACAGGAGAACATCTGGATACATGCCCTGCATTACAGGACATAAGATGTTGCTTTAATGAAATGGACAGCTATTATACTCGGAGAGCAAAATTGCATTGGACTGCAAGAGCACGCATGGCTAACGAAGCAGGCGTTACTTAGGCGTAGGATAAAAAAAAAAAAAAAAACCTTAATGTTCCTTATGTTTCCAATTTAGCCCAATCCTTCCATAATAAACTTCAGAACCATTCGAATCCTCTCGTCTCTAACCTTGCTTCCTCTTCTATTCCTGATAACCCTCCGGGGCGTCTGAAAAGAAGATTCGAGGCCATCTTCTCTCTTATTGTAAATACATTTTGTTTTTAGAGTGCTACCAGTGGGTAGTTTCTCAACATGTCATTTCATGTTTTTATTTTCTGTTATCAAATTTACTTAAGGCTCATTTACACGGTGCCAGTCGCTGGCGCCAGTCACTGGTGCCAGTCGCTGGAATTCCAGTCGACTGGCGCATTACGGTTAAAGCTCATTTACACGGTGCCAGTCACATTCCAGTTGACTGGCGCATAAAGTTTACACATTCCCGTTAATGTAGAACGAATCGAGTGTTATGAGAGGCCTTTAAAATACGTCTTACTTTTATGACTTTTTAACCTGCCATGCCAACGCTCAGTCTCTTTCGTCATGACAGAGTAGATCGTACGGATGGTGGAGTAGGTCTCTTTGTCCATGTCAGCCTAAAATCCACAATCCTTCGGTGCTCTTCCTTAACCGATTCTCTGCTCATTGAATACCTCTTTGCCGAAATCCTCACAACTTCATCTGCCATTCTATTTGCTGTCATATATCGCCCTACTAGAATTGTTTTTGATATATAATTTGAGATTTCTTTGTACAACTTAATTCCTTCCTACTCAAATGTCATCCTCTCCCGCGAATTTAAAACCAATTTACTGATGCAATCCTCCGATTATTCTTACCTAACAAGTGCCCTCCATTCTCTCAGCCTTTAGCCATTATCTTATAGTATCCTACAACTCTACCATATATACCCAGTTCTCGGAGTCCTGGCTCGATCTGTTTATCCTAGATTTCTTAGACAAACTACTTCCTGCATTTCAGCACCCGATACCGTTTCTATCTTACCACGGTTTTATCCAGATTTCTTACAATATCCCTATCCCATCCTTTTCTCCTCGAACGATATCCTTCCGAAACCTTAATTCACTCACTCACGAAACATTTTCAAACGATCTTGACGATATTCAATGGGATCGTATTTACTCCTCAAAATCCATCGACACCATGGTAGGAAGCTTAACCACTCATCTTCACTCCATCCTCGACCAACATGCTCCTATTATCACAAACAAAATCCTTCCGCTCCTTGGCTGACTCCTGCTTTGAGAGAGTGTATGAGAAAGAGATGCTGCAAACCGATGGTTTAAACGAACTCGAGTTCCTGAAGATTTTCTATTCTTCGAACAGCTTCGAAACACTACTCAATCAGCAGTACGCCGTACCAAATCCAGTTAATACTATTATTCCTTATTGAACTCCCCTAATACCAATGCCACTTGGGCTATTCTTAGAAAACTGACCATTGGTAATACACCTCAGTCCCAGTCCATTTCCGTTTCTGCTGATAATCTCTACGCTCACTTTGAATCTCCACCCTTGCCCAGAGGTATTCCCCAATCTTCTCCTGAACAACTCCCCTATCTTATTCTATACTACCGTTAAAAACCTAGGTGTCACTTTTGATCAAACCCTCTCCTGGAAACCACACATCTTCCAAATTTCTGTTCGCAATCTGCTCCCTAAAACAGTTCAATCGCCTATGGTACCTCCTTCCTTCCATATAAGTCCCGTCAACTCCTAGTTACCTCCCTTGTTTTCTCCCACTTCGGCTATGGCTTTATGGTGTACGGTGGACTCTCGGGAGATTTCGAAGCCAAACTTAAACGCCTAATGACTTTCCAATTACGTTTTATTTTCGGACTCTCAAGAGATACGTATATTAAACCGAGTTGAAGTGGCTCTATCCATCCTATCGCCGTCGGTACTTCCTAGCTACCTTTCTGTACCAAATCATTAGAACTCATCGACCCTTCTATTTTTTTCACAGCTTACAATTTAAATACCTCATCCAATCCCGTCCCACTAGATCTCGTACTTCCGACCTGTATCCTTCCCCCCACCGAACTGCTGTGTTTGACAAATCCTTTGCAATTCAAGCCGTCTCCCTCTGGGATTCCATCCCTGCTGATATTAGACACACACAATCAGTTTCCTCTTTCAAACCTCTCCTCTTTAAACACCTAGTTCTTTCTCAATCCATCTGATTACGAAATATAACAGTTTCAGAATAATAAAATATAATTTCCATTTTATCTCACTCATATATAAGAACAGTCAGTGCCCTTGAAAGGTACTAATTTACTGCCTAAATATTTGTCTGTTTATGTATTGTTGGATATTGAATTTGAATTGAAGGCATTAGGTCGAAGATGGATGCATTAGAAGCAAAATAATAAAATATTAATACGACTGTCATAAGTTATTACCCTCCATTTTAAGCTATAAATTTAAGCGTTCTTCTATCATCTTATACGATTTATTTACTTAATATAATACTCTCTAAAATCTTAATTTTTTCGCCCATACAGATAGACATTGTCATAATTAAGATGCTTTTTATCTTTTCTGGGTTCGATTTGGCATATAAGTACCATACAAAATAAGAACAAATCTTTATCGTTTAAAAGTGTTAAAAGTTATGAATAAATACAGACAGATTAGTTATAAGCGATTTAGATCTAAAATAAAACACCTTATTGCAGTGTAATCTATTACCCATATCCACAATTTGCTAAGCTTATATTACGAATATTGGCGTTCGTATAGGATATATTATTTTAAAATTTTGGTAATATTGCCTTCAGCTGATTTATAATTAGGCATAGGTTTTCATCAATCATAAAAAAAAAAGTTAAATAAGTATTTTGGACAATTTGTTTTGCTGGTTAGTCATACCTTGCCGAGGGTAGGGGCTTGCCAGTGTGCCAGTCAAACAAAAATATTTGTTCTACTGGCATGTGCCAGTTGACTGGCAGACCAGTCTCTCTCTCGTGAACTATTTACTACCTACCTCGCTATTTCTAATAGAGGGGAGTTTTGTATAGGGCTGTTCAAGAGGTACAACCAACCTATTCTAATTGGATTGCAGCTAAACGCACCAAAAAAAAAAAAAAAAAAAAAAGAAAAAAGAAATTTAATTTAATTAAAAATTGAAATGATAAAGTATGTTTGGTGGTAAGAGAAATGTTAAATATTGTTTCTTACTTTTTATTAATTATTTTTTTGTTTTTCTAGTTCTTGTTGCAACGTCAATCAATGTTATATCAATAAAAATGATGCCATTGATTAACTTGAAACGAAATTCCCCGCAACCTCAGTATTTTTAAGCTCATATAAACATACTCTACTTATGTATTTAATATAACACGTTAGCTGCAGAGAATGATATCTCTTAAATGTGTTTTCCGACAATATCGGTCATTTCCTTCATCTGGTTATTTCCTCTCTAACCTGAAGGCTTAATAAAAGAATGGACACAACCCAGACGTGGTAACGATGTTTGGCGCTGAGTTGCGAGTTGGGTTTTTCTTTTTTCATATTAAAGAAAATCCAAGAATCGACCTCCAACGTTCCAAACATTATCTTAATCACCATGCGTGAGCACTGTTCTGCCACGTCAGGAATATGTATCGGATGTCAGGGGATGATACCGTGCGGAAATCATATTTAATCAGTCTCGAGCAGTATCGGTCCCAGGCATCCTACACCTTTATATCGTATATAATGATTATTTACGTTAGCATCTTTACATCTATCTGGCTCCCATTCAAATATTTCTAAAAATGACTATTTTATAGACTTCGTAAGATACGCAAAATTCGAAACAATCCCGGCCGCTTGGCAGTCTAGACGAATATCGGAATCCGGGGACCGTAACCGTAGTAATAAGTATAGTTAGTGAATGCCTATTATATATATCATACTTAAAACATAATTTGGAACCATAATGAATAAGATGAAAGCACTTGAATTAAATGAAATCATACTAAATTATTAAGACATTAAAGTGTATTTTTTTTCTATTCCTTTAATTACAGTTTTTCTTAACAAGCATATATCTCGTTTTAATAAAAATAAATAACATAATAATAAAAAAAAAGAGAATCATTTAGTTTCTTTCTACTTAATATTTCAATAATAATTATATGTGTTATTATAACACAATATTACTACAACTAGAGCCAAAATCTAATATTATATATTTTACAATTACTTAAATATTTATATAAAAATATTAATAACTTCTAAACATGGCTGAGATGGGATGACATTTTTTAAATTCACATTAAAATAATATACATTTGAAATATGTATGTTATATATATATATATATATATATATATATATATATATATATATATATATATATATATATTAAATACCTTATTAAAACTTTTAGATGCCATTTTTCAATAAATTTAAATAAAATTTTGTAGTTGTTGAATTTATGAAAATGTATAAAAATGATAATTTTAAATCCGAAAATAAACTACGTGATAAGACATGTTATCCTGATTTCATTAGTTTTTATTTTAAAAGGTCCTGAATACATTTAATTACTAGACAAAGTTTACAGACCTCCTGTTTGAAAAAGCTCCAACTCCAAGAGTTTCCGCAAATAAAATAGTTTTAGGTTATGATGAGATCAAGCTATTCACAAAGTTACAGGCGGATGTTAATGATTTGATAAAAATGAGTCTGTGCTACGGACTATAATTTTGTATAAATTTTTATTAAACTAAAAAAAAATCATATTAAAATAACGATTTGTTTTGCTGGTTAGTCATATCTAGTTCCGAGTAGGCGCTTGCCAGTGCGCCAGTCAATCAAAATTTTCTTGCCAGTGCCTGACTGGCCTCTCCAGTGACTGGCATGAACCGTTTACACGTTGCCAGTCGCTGGCATTGAGTGACTGGTGACCTCGACTGGCAAGCCAACTGGCACCGTGTAAATGAGCCTTTAATGTATTTAATTTTTGAATACAGTTGTAAATATCATGTATAAATAAAATAAAAAATGTTTCCGAAAAATTAAAAGAAAATAACGATAATTCAATATAAAGAAAACTACCTTGACCTATTTTAACTAATTTAAAATATTTACCTAGCTTATAAGATATGTCAGTATAACGTGCATTAAGAATTCGTCATTATGAATATCGAAGGTCGTCCTGGATATCAGCAAGAACCAAATATGCCTATGGAAGAAAGATATACTTCATCAAGTGGAGGTAAATATTATTATTATATTTGCTATGCACATGTATTTATGTTTTAACAAACATTTTTATAAATCAATCTTTGTGGCACTAATGCAGCATAAAGAATTTATTCATTAGGGATCTCAAAATAATCGATATTCTCCAACACTAAATTTAATTTATTATGAAAAATAAAATTTATGTTTCCGAAAAATTAAAAAAAAATAACGATAATTCAGTATACAGAAAACTACCTGGACCTATTTTAATTAATTTTAAACATTTACCTAGCTTATAAGATATACCGGTATAACCTGCATTCTGAATTTATCATTATGAATATCGCAGGTCGTCCTGGATATCAGCAAGAACCAAATATGCTTATGGGAGGAAGTTATACTCCATCAAGTGGAGGTAAATATTATTTTTATTTTTGGCATGCGAATGTCTTTTTTTTACAAACGATTTTAATTATCTATCTTTGTGGCACCAATGCAGTATTAAGAATATTTTTGAATTTATTCATTAGGGATCCCTAATTTATCGATATTCTCCAACAATAAATTTAATTTATATTCAAAAACATAAGTTATGTTTCCGAAAAATTAAAAACAGTAACGACACTTTAATATAAGAAATACTACATGGACAAATTTTAACTAATTTAAAATATTTACCTAGCTTATAAGATATGTCAGTATAACATGCATTAAGAATTCGTCATTATGATTATCGCAGGTCGTCCTGGATATCAACAAGAACCAAATATGCCTATGGGAGAAGACTATATTCCATCAAATGGAAGTAAATATTTCTATTATCTTTCTATGCACACGTCATTGTTTTTTTACAAACCTTTCTTATATTTCTATCTTTGTTAGACCAATGCAGCATTATTAATATTTTAGAATTTATTCTTTAGGGATCTCAAAATAATCGACATCCTCCAATAATAAATTTTATTTATATTGAAAAATGAAAAGTATATTTTCTAAAAATTAACAATAATTTTAATATTAGGAAAACTAGTTGGACCTATTTTAACTAATTTTATATATTTACCTTGCTTATAAGGAATGTCATTATAATGTGCATTCTGAATTCTCCATTATGAATATCGCAGGTCGTCCTGAATATCAGCAAGAACCAAATATGCCTATGGGAGGAGACTATATTCCATCAAATGGAAGTAAATATATATTTCCGAATAATTAAAAAAATAAAGATAATTCAGTATAAAGAAAACTACCTTGACCTATTTTAATTAATATTAAACATTTACCTAGCTTATAAGATATATAAGTATAACCTGCATTCTGAATTCATCATTATGAGTATCGCAGGTAGTCCTGGATATCAGCAAGAACCAAATATGCCTATGGGACCAAGGTATACTTCATCAAGTGGAGGTAAATATTATTATTATATTTGCTATGCAAATGTCTTTATGATTGAACAAACTTTTTTATATATTTATCTTTGTGTTAGCAATGCAGCATTATGTATATTATAGAATATATTCATTAGTGATCTCAACATAATCGAAATGTTCGAATAATAAATTTAATTTATATTGAAAAATAAAAATCATATTTCCTAGAAATTTACAATAATTTTAATATGAGATAAACTAGTTGGACCTATTTTAACTAATTTAATATATTTACTTTGCTTGTAAGAAATGTCATTATAAAGTGCATTCTGAACTCGTAATTATGAATACCGCAGGTCGTCCTGGATATCAACAAGAACCATATATGCCTAGGGGAGAAAACTATACTCCATCAGGTTTAGGTAAATATTATTATTATTTTTGCTATACACGTGTCTTTAAAAAAAAAAAAAAAAACACTTTTAATATCTATCTTTGTGGCCCCAATGCAGCATTAGGAATATTTAAGAATTTATTCATCAGGGATCCCTAAATTATCGAAATGCTCCAAAAATGACTTTAATATATATATTGTAAATGAAAATCATATTTCCTAAAAATTAACAATAATTTTAATATGAGCAAAACTAGTTCGACCTATTTTAACTAATTTAATATATTTACCTTGCTTATAAGAAATGCCATTATAACGTGCATTCTGTATTCGTCATTATGAATACTGCAGGTCGTCCTGGATATCAAGATGAACCAAATATGCCTAAACGGGGTGGCCGAATGGGTTACCGCATGTGCACTGCACCGCCGTTGCCCGGCAACCTGATACATAAGACTTTGATAAGAAAGAAAAATATGCACGAGTTCGCGTCTCGTTGCCCGGAGGAGTTTAAAAATCCCGCCCACACTCCCTGGTCCGGGAAAACCTCCGTATAGCCTTAAGTCATTAAGCCTTAAAAAAAAAAAAAAAAATTGTAATTCTAATGGTAGAACATTACAGGAAAGTTTCATCAAAATCGTTGAGCCGTTTTTGCGCTACAGTCTATTGCGCATGGAGCACCGAATTTCTGTCAAAGGCATCAGTAGTCAAACCCCTTCAAAATAAAAAAAGAAGCAACAAAATCGGTATAGTAGTTCCCGAGAAAATCATGGCACAGTCAGACAGACGGACCAATTGCTAAAGATGTGTTTTTCGAACTCAGGGGAATCTGAAACGGATAGATCCGTCAAAAGCCGAATGTCGAAAATTTGACCCGATTGCAATACTTTCCTTACCTAGTATAGGTATGAAAGTAATAAGTTAAATAAATGTTAAAAAATAGAATAAGCTGTATCTTCGGTAATACTGGTTCGATGTCGATGATTTTTTTTTGTTTTGTTGGTAATTTAATTACATTTCAAAAGTTTTATTATAAATTTTACCGTATAATATATACTTAGGGAGTTATTCCCCATAACATTTTTCTTTTCTTTATAACTTTTTTCCTGATTTTTTTCGTGAATTTAGTCTATATTCAAAAATTGAAAGAACAATTATTAAAACATTACAGCGAAGTTTTATCAAAATCGTTAGAGCCGTTTTTGCGCTACAGTCTATAGAAAAACATGTTTTTCATTTATTTTGCGCAAGCTATTGCGCATGGAGCACTGAATTACTGTCACAGGCATTAGTAGTCAAAACCCTACAAAATAAAAAAAGAAGCAACAAAATCGGTATAGTGGTTCCCGAGCAAATCATGGCACAGACCCACATACAGACAGACCAATGCCTAAAAATGTGTTTTTCGGACTCAGGGGGCTCTGAAACGGACAGATCCGTCGAAAGCCGCAATCTGCAGGGCGATAAATTTGGTCTATTTAATTAGGTACTAAAAATTCTTAAATACCCATTGCTTTCAACTTCAATCGTAGGATAACTTGAGCACCAAGTAGAGAAATAGTGACCTTCAAAAATATTGAGCCGTTAGCATTACCTTCACCCCAAAGTTGTCAAAATAACGAGATTATATAGGCCAAACAGCACAATATTTTTGTAAGCCATCTTTTTTTTCAACTTTGTGCTCAAGTAATCTTACGAATCAAGTGGAAAGCGAAAAGGTATTTACGAGATTTTAGTACCTAATTAAATAGACAAAGTTTGCAGATCTATAGATTGAAAAGCCACAATTCCGAGAATTATCGGAAATATAATATTTGTAGGTTACGATAAGATGAAGCTTAATGTAAATAATTTTATAAAAAGAGTTCTGTACCATAAACTTAATAATAAATTCATACTATCTGTTATTATTCTGTATTCATAAGTACAGTTAAAGAGTGATAAAAAAAAAAAAATCACAAATAATTTATGACTAGAGGCTGGATCTTCGTGCATTAACATGCGAAAAACTTGCAGCGAATAATTCAAAAGGTACAAAATCCTGCTGTAAAAAATAAACATATATACAATTGCATATATTACTCACGAAAACGTGCAAAAATCATGTATTAATGTACAATATTAATAAATTGAATTCCTATCAAACCTTAGGTTAAGCTTCTGAATCAAAATATTAACTGTATCAAATTATAGTAAACTATTAGTTTAATAAGTAATAGTCGTACAATCCATAGTTAAAGGATCGTACAATCCATAATCATTTTTTTTTTCTATGACTGATTAAAATTTTTGAGATATGATTTTTCCTATTTCATTGTTCATTTTTTCAAGATTTTCTCACACAGTTTCTATAATTTAAATTTGTTGATTAATTGACCGATTTCGAGATTCTAACTGGGTTAATGTTTGCGGAAAACTTGACAAATGTGATTTTATGAACTTCAAATCGGATATTATTAATGCTAAATTCATGATAGTCTACGATTCGCTTCAAAGCCAGAAGGGGTATAGAGAAGAGAATCAGAATTCGAGTCAAAACAAGGAAGAGAGTTTATGGGATCACTTCATGCAAGTTCTTATCCACGAATAGTCGCACCGCACTCATGAAATTGTAGTCAAAATCGGTGAAACGTGAGATTTCGTGTATATAAAATTTGAGTATGTTATTCTACTGGCCCTGAAACAGATAGATATTCAAGTACGGGGTTTACGCAAGCGAATAAAATGTGCAATAACATGGAAATCCGGTCTGTATTTATGATTTTGTTTCTAAACGGAACTTAGCTGTGTTTGACTGATCAATAATTCTCTTTAAAAAGTTTTATAAAAGAGAAACTCTCCATCCGTTTAGAGTAAATTTTCTCTAATTTACTATGAAGCAATGTTTTATAACTTAAATAAAATATTTTTTTAAGTTTTCGCTTTCTATTCGCTACCACGCTTTAAAAAACATAAACTTCAATTTCCTATTTTTTGATGGAAATGGGATAATTGTTTACATGAACATTTTTGTAGATCTGGACGTATACTATAAACCTTTTAAATATTTCTCTCTATTTACGGGACACCCTGTATATCCATATATATATATATATATATATATATATATATGTGTGTGTGTGTGTGTGTTTTATATATTTATTTTAACATCTCCTGAAGCTAACTGGTACCGAACCCTGGTTCATCGGAAAGCGGAAGATTGAGGCGAATGGTCAGTTTATTTTATTTCTTTCATTTACGTAATAAGTGATTGAAAAATAGAAAAATGACGGACAACGCTCCAGAACTAGAAACGCTACAGGTTAAAAAGGAGTTTACACTATTGCCCAAGCTAACAGCGGTCGAGAATCATGCTAATACGCTAGCGTGGCTAAAGGTGAGGACTCCTATAACACAGGAGCTGAGAAGAGCGGTCTCCGATTTGGAAAGATTTACCAGCGAAACCGGTGAATTGAACCACTTTATTAAGGGTGGAGGTCGAATCATGGCCAGAATTGAAGCGAAAATAGCAGAGAATCTTGTGTACCTTGGAGATACCATGTCATTAAAGGCAGGCGTGGTGTGCCGGATTAAAAGAAGCATTTTAAACTTCATTCAGGCGGATGAAGAGATGCCCTGGTCGATGGTAAAAGAAAGGCTGAAGAAGTCTTATGGCAGCGGCAGATGGACTCCAGAAGAAGACCTATTACTACTATTTAGAGAGTCGAAACAACCGCGGCAGAGTAGCGGTAGGTATGCAAAGTAAGCTTCTCGCTAAAGAAGATGAGGGAAACTACTAATGCGCCGGAAGTCGAAAAGAGAATAGCGTTTGTTGTCTGTATTCTTAAAGTGCAGCTCGCCAGGGAAACAGGAAGAAAAGAAGGTCTGCCGAGAGATAAATTTTTCGTTGAATGCGCCCAAGAGCTTATGGACGCAAGGGCTCGAGAAGAGGAAGGAAGGACTGAAAAAGAGGACCCGGGCTGGAGTAGGATTATTTAATAGAAACCATGGCCCATCCCGATGGAATGGAGTAGAAAGGAACCAGAGTCTGACAGAATAAGAACCGAACGAAGGAGAGTTCAAAGAAGACCAGGCATCAGTAGCAAAAGGGAAGAAAGGAAGTGCCTCGGGTGTGGTAAACCTGGACACCTGTTGGCGCAATGTCTACGCACCAAGTGCTTCGAATGTGAAATGGAGAGACATTTAGCCAGACATTGCCCCTACGTGTATAGGTGGAATGCGTCGCCTAGAAGGGAACCTATGGAAGTCAACGCCCAAGGGCTATGGAGACTCAGCAGAAGTAAGTCTGAATCCACGCGAGCGTCAGAGGCTTCCGAGACCGAGAGAGACGAGGAAGGAGAAACCGCTAGCAGTGGAGACGAAGGAGGTGGAATAAGTAAGAGAAGTAGACAGAGACTGGCAACGATAAAGAAGAAGAGGCGAGTAGCAGCTTGAAGAAGGTGTCGGCAGGGAGGCGATCGCATTCTGGATAATTACAGCGTGAAGAAGGAGTGTGGCGGTTTGCCTATGATCCGAGTGGGGCGCGGAGTCCGGTGTCTGGTGGATACAGGAAGTTCCAACAATATCCTAAGCCGAGGAGCTACGAAGAAGCTGAGTTGTAACAAGAAGGAACTCCATGTAATTGTAAATTAATTACTCTGGGTGGCCCTTGCGAAGTAGAGGGGGAAGCACGGATAGGGCTGGATAGGTGGCCGGTTCCGGGAAAGGAATTAACAGTACATGTAGTAGACACTATGTTGAACGGATATGAAGGGATCGTTGGGTGCGACTTATTAGAGCTATGGGGGGCGCGGATTAGAAAAACAGTGGGCGGTGGACTATCCGAATAGGGAAAAAGAATTACAGATGTTATAGGAGCGTAAGGGATAGGAGAGTAAGAGTAGGCGCGGTAAACAGGGTAGAGGATTGGAGAGGAAAAGTGTGCTACGAATATGAGGACATATTCTATAAGGAGGGAGATAAGTTAGGAGTAACACGGGAAACCGTGCACGAAATTCCGCTGAAAGAGGAGCGCGTGACCTACGTAAAGGAAAGAAGATACCCGCAGGCATTAAGGGAGCATATAGAAACAGAATAGAAAAATAATTTTACTCTGGGACGAAGTCCCTTCAGAATAACAAAAAAGTACAGAAATTAAAATTTTATATCTGGCCAGATCAAAACAAACATAAAAAGTTAAGATAAAGATAGATCATTAAAAAAAAAGAAAAAATAATATTGGTTATACATACTATATACAAAATAAAATAAAAAAATCTATATAAAAAACTCTTGAAACCATACTAAGATACTTAAAACTATGTACAATGTTAAAATATAAATAAACCCTTTTAGAAAAAAGAAAAAATAAATGTAAATTCTTCTTAACAGTAAAATCTGTTTCTGTTGAAAAAAAAAAGAAAAAAAGAAAGTCGAATCTGTAATAAGTATTTAGGTTATGAGCTATATGTGAATGTGTTATTATAAATAATATGTAATTTTACATAAAAGGTTAGCTGGTATCTGACTGTTTTGGGACAGGAATTGGAATAGGAGGGTTTTGAATGTAGATAAGGATGAAGAATGTCAAATTTTGATAGGAAGGAAATTCCAGAAACTAACAGAACGAGCAATAAAGGAGTTTTGGAACGAGACAGATCTGTGAGAAGGAATGTAAAGGTCGGAAGGTCGAGATCTTGTAGAGAAGGAGTGGACTGAGGACTTGAATTGGAGAAGGTTGTAGAAGTAGGAATGACGATGATTGTTGATAATATGGTAGAGGAATGTATCTAGGAAATATTGTCTTCAAATGGAGGGGAAGAGATGCTCTAACTCAGTGTAGTGGTGAGAGACATCGTAGTATGTCGGGGCACCAATTACAAATCTCACGCTTCATTAATTCAAACTGTTCATTAATCTTTTCAGTCTGTCGCGGAGCTCCACCGAGAGTCCATCATACACCACACAGCAGTAGTCAAAGTGGGGGAAGATGAGAGAGGAAACGAGGAGTCTACGCGTATGTTGAGGTAGGAGATGGCGGGAACGATAGAATAGTTTGAGGGTAGAAACTGTCCGTCGGGAGATGTGAGAAATATGATGACTCCAGGAGAGGGTTTGATCAAATAGTCCTAATTTTTTTACAGATGAGTAGAAGGAGATTGGCTGGTCACCAAGGTTTAGTATGGGAAAGTCAGTATAGGATCTAAGGAGGGGCTTGGAACCAATCACAATGGCCTGAGTTTTTGAAGCATTTAACCTTAATCCGTTTAAGTTTGTCCAGGCACAGATTCGAGCTAGGTCTGCTTGGATCTTAGTAAATGCTACCAATAGCTCAGGGGGAGAAAAGGATAGGTATATTTGAGAATCGTCTGCATAAAGGTGGTGGGAACAATGGAGAATTGAGTCATGGAGGTCATTAATATAGGAACTAAAAATGAGAGAAGATATGCTAGATCCTTGGGCAACTCCAGAGGATAAAGACAGGTAGGCAGATAGTGTTTGATTAGGAATGCTTGGGTGCGCTGTGAGAGAAAAGATTGGAACCAAGAGATGAAGCTATTGGAGAAGGAGAGTGACTTTAGTTTGTTGAAAAGGATGGGATGGTTAATGGAATCGAAGTCTTTAGAGAAGTCAAGAAGTATAAGGACAGTTAATTGTTTATTATCTATTGCAGTCTGAACATCATTGGTAATTTTGATTAAGGCAGATTGTGTGGAGTAGCCGGGACGGAAACCAGATTGGAGAGGATCAAGTTGGTTAAACTTTTCGAGGAAATTGGAAACTTGGGATTGCACCAATCTTTCTAGGGGTTTTGAGAGATTGGAAAGAATTGAGATTGGGCGAATGTCTTCGGGAGAAGATGGATTAGGCTTTTTATTTAAAGGGGGTACAATGGCTTTTTTCCAAGAGGAAAGGAATATTGAGTTCTGTAGGGAGAAATTGTTAATGAAAAGGAGAACTGGGAGGATTTCGGGGAGACATAATTTTATCAATTTGACAGGAATGCCATCTGGTCCTATGGAATTGGTGTGGGATTTCATTACTGCGGTTAGTAAGTCAGTCGGGGAAATGTTGGAGAAATAAAAGTCATCATAATTAAATGATGACTCAGGAGCAAAGTTGGAAGAGGAGGCAGAAATAAAATGTGAATTTAAATCGTCAGGTGAAACGGGAAAGACCAGTGAGGAAGGGGATCTGGAAGGTTCACAGAGGGAAAGTTTGCGAAGGATTAGCCATTTAGATTTGGGATCTGGGGCAGATGACAGGGCTTCATGGATGTAGGAAGCTTTAGCTCGCCGTATTCTTGTTTGTGTCAAATTGCGGAGCACCCTAAACACTTGATAGTCATCTGTAAGCCTGGTACGTCTAAAGCGTCTACGGGCAGCATCACGCCTCTTCTGCAGATCCTTGATTTCTTGACACATCCAAGGTGCAGGCCGGCGGCGAAAGGTTGAGGTTTTTATGGGAGCATGGGTGTTAAGGATATTGAGGATATTGGAAGTCAGGATCTCAACCATGGAGTCGATGGAGGAGCAGGAATATATTTCGTTCAAGTCTAGGGTTTCAAGGTCAGGTAGCATTTTTTCACGGTTGAGAGTGTCTATCTGACGGAAACTGAAGGTTCTCGGATGAACCAGAGGGGTTTGGATATTATATGTTATTAGGATCATGTCGTGAGACGATAAGAAGGATACTGGCAGTTGAGAAGAGGAGAGGAAATTTAGTTCGGAGTCTATAATGAAGAAATCTAACCAAGTGTCGGCCTTGAGGGTGTGGTGAGTAGGATGAAAAGGAACAATAAAGAGATGGAGGGAAAAAATAGGTTTTCTAGATAGGTTTTGTCTTTGGAATTAGAAAGGAAATTGGTATTGAGGTCACCGGCGATGATTATTCTAGTATAGAGGGGAATAAAGTTGAGTAGCGTTAATTCTAAGGACGGATCAAATGGAACAAGGGGAGGACGGTAGATCACTATGTAAAGGAGAGGAGAATTATTACAGGTAATTTCTACTAGATGGTACTCCACTTGTGGATGTTCGGAGGATGGGGAGTAATCAAGGATTCGGGACTTCAGGCTATCATTGACAAATATGGCCACCCCACCACCAGTCCGGCTGACCCGGTCGTGGCGGATGAGGCTGTAATTAGGTAAGGAGACAGATGAGGACGGAATATAGGGTTTGAGCCAGGTTTCTGAGATGGCGATGATGTGAAAAAAGTTTTGAGAAAAGTACTGCAGGAATTCATGAATAATGGGCGGGAAGGGATTGCGAGTTAACGTGACAGGTGGTTAGGATGCTAGACATGGGGAGGATTTGATGGGAAACAGTCAGAAATTAGCATAGAGGAAATGAGGCATATTCTGAAAAAAAATTATGAAAAGTACTGATAAGCAAAATAAAAGTGAATAATGAAAAAATAAGTGAGCAATAAGAGTAAGAAAATAAACAAATTAGTAAACTGGAGCTATGAGAAATTTTAACCAAAATCTTCAAAGTTATTTGGACACCAATGAAGACAAAAAATACTTTGGTGAACGAGCAGAAGTGATGAAACCTGTACAGTCAGACGAAAACTTCTAGATCCGATGCCTGATTAATCAAGATTACTTGATGGCCGTCTTCTTTTCGGCAACGCACAATGCCGGCAGCGAACCATACGTATCTTATCTTCCCGGCAGCTCTCTTCTGCCGGGCTAGCCAGTAGAGGTGCCTGTTTGTTGGGGTCATCTCCTCGCCGAGATAAATTCGGTGGCAGTCAGGGTGGCAAACCTTAGGGTACAAGGGGTTATTGTGGACAGCACTTCACCGTATAATAGTCCACTCTGGGCGGTAAAGAAGAAAAGCGCACCGGGAGAAGAGAAATATAGGGTGGTTATAGACTTCCAAAAATTAAACGAGAATACGAGGGATGAGAAATATCCAATACCGAGATTTGAGGATATTCTTGACAGACTAAGTGGGGCGACAGTGTTTAGTACCCTTGATCTAAAAGCGGTGTATCATCAAATTAGAATGAATCCCAGGGACCGGTGTAAAAAAGCATTTACATTTGATCGTGGGCATTACGAGTTCACAAGGTTGCCTTTTGGACTAAAGAATGCGCCCATCACATTTCAAAAGTCAATGGATGAATTTTCACGCGGAATTGATGAGAATATGTGCCAGGTATACATGGACGACTTGCTTGTATTCAGCAAAACAGAAGAGCAGCATGTGGACCACTTAAAAAGCGTTTTTGAGATGATTAGAAAATTCGGTCTAAAATTATCGGCTGAGAAATCGCGCTTAGGCCAGGACGAAATTAGTTTTTTAGGCCATACTATTACAAAAGAGGGAGTGAAACTGGATAAAGGGAAAGTGGAAGCAATTTCCAGAATGGCGATTCCGAAAGACGTGAAGGGGATAAGACGGCTGTTAGGATCTATGAACTACTACCGTCGGTTTGTTCCAGAAATAGCCAAATATTTAGTGCCGATCAACAATTTGTTGATGGTTATGCAAAAGGGCGAAAAATTTGCATAATCCCTGAAATGGAAAATGATATCCGCAGGTGTATGGCACGGTTACAAGAAGAGACGATACTAGAATTCCCAAACTTCGAGAGACAGTTCACAATCACGACGGACGCAAGCGAATACGCATTAGGGGGGGTCTTATCACAGGAAAGAGACAAAGGCGAGAGACCGGTAGCATACGCGATTAGGCTCCTCACAGATGCTGAGACACGATACAGTGCGTTAGAAAGAGAGTTATTAGGAATTGTCTGGGCAATTGATCACTTTAGGAATGGTTATATTTGCTATTGTAAAAAAAAAAAAGGAAAGGAAAAAAAAAATGTTCTGTATAGGAATTATAAGTAGTAAATACTTTTGTTAATGCTAGGGTACACCTTGTAATGGTATTATCTGCTTCAGTCTTCAATCAAAGAAAATTAGTGGATCAGTAGATCCATTAATTCTGGGACCGTACGTAAGTACAAAGTGCGGAATGGCCATTAACTGGCTGGGAGGGGAGGGGGGGCAGTTAACGCCTAAGGAAGCATGATAGTATTAAACGTAATCCAAAACAATTATCGATATTATTAATTTGTCATTTAGATAGCTTGATAAAAAAACATATGTTAAAGAGAAGGTTAAGATAATAAAACGAATTTTGGATTCTAAAAATAAGTATTTTTTATACATTTACTTTAACGTCTCCAGAAGCTAACTTATATATATATATATATATACAATTTTTTTTTCTCTGCTGTAGTAACCCTACAGAAGAGGCGTATATTTTTTTAGAAGTGTGCATACACCATGCAAAAGCATATTATATGCATTACAGTGTTATTTAGTATATAACTATAAATATAACTTATTACAATATGTGTTGGCTAAAGATATTTAAAAAAAAATGGTACTTAATATGTATTACAAGGAGAATATTTATAGATGTTTAAAGAAAATAAATAACAATGAACGATTAAATAAAGTAAATAACAGTATCAGATGAATGAACAGTACCAAAATATTCTAAAACAAAATACTCCAAAACAGAGGCAAAATCAAATTCAAAAATTATGCGGAGAATAAACAAATGTTACAAATTTACAATTGAATATCAACAAAATAAAGAATAAAATACATAAGTCTAACTTTAAAAGTATATTAAATAAAAGAGCTATAATGGAATGTCTTATAATTTTATGCTATTAATGAATTCCTTCAACTCCCTCTTGTATTTTTTGTATAGTATGGGTTCGGGAAGAGGCCATGTGTCTCCTTGAGTCAAAGAGGATTTCAGGAGGGTGGCTCTATTGTGTTCGTATAACTGGCAGTCGTTTAAAATGTGTATGAAAGTTTGTGGAGTCAGTCCGTCACAATTACATGCGTCTATCGCTTTTAAGTGGAATCTGTTTAGATATTGGTTAGTCGGGCCGTGTTCAGTAAGGAATTGTGTTAGTTTATAATGGGTGCTTTTTGTTGTGTTGCGATTTTGTGGGGTGATGTTTGAAATGTATTTATGTAATGGTCGTCCTTTGGTAGATTGTTGCCAATGTCTGTTCCACTCTTCGATTAAATCAGTCCATAAGAGTTTTTTAACGTAAGTGATGGGGGCTAAATTATATTCATAAGGCAGTTGAATATCACATGCAGCTACTTTTGCCATTGCATCAGCTTTTTCGTTTCCGCGGACGCCGCTGTGTCCCTTTACCCAAATCAGTTGTGTTTTTATCTCCAAGTTTATATATATATAATCTTTTGGCACCAATGCAGCATTATGAATATTACAGACTTTAGTCATTATGGATCTCAATACGAACGAAATTCTCCAATAATAAATTTAATTTATATTGAAGAATTAAAATGATATTTCCCAAACATTAAACAAATTAACAATAATTTTAATATAAACAAAAAATTATCTGGACGTATATCAACTAATTTAACCTATTTACCTAGTTTTTAAGAAATGTCATTATAAAGTGCAATCTGAATTCATCATTATGAATATCACAGGTTATTCTAGACGTGAACATGAACCAAATATGCCTACTAGAGCAAACCATATTCGTCCAAGTGGAGGTAAATATAATTATTGTTTTTTCTATTCACATGTCTTTATTTTTTAACTATATAAAGGGATCGGCTATGGAGCTACTGGTGGCCTGCCGCTGCACCATGGAAACCATGGCTCGTATTAACGTGAGGTCGGGTGACCCTCTCCAGGATTTCTTGGCTCCCGCAGGTAACACACATCTGTAAGGAGACCACATCTCGCGGCCAAAGATCTTCTTGGTTTGTAGTGCCAACCGAAAAAAAAAAAAAAAAAAAAAAAAAATATATATATATATATATATATATATATATATATATATATATATATATATATATTTATTTATAATCTATAATTATGTTTAAGCAATATCATCATAAAGTTCACTCTCATTCTGAATTCATTATTATGAATATTTCATGTCTTTCTGGATATCAACAAGAATCAGATATTCCTATGAGGGAAAACTATTTACCATAAAGTGAAGGAGGAATTTGTTTATATAATTATTATTTTTGCTATACTCATGTCTTTATTTATTTATCTAAGCCCTTCCGTGCCATTGGGGCAATACGGGTTTTATAGAACAAAGGTGTTACGCATGATAGCACATAACATAAAGTGCAATCTGAATTCATTATTATGAATATTACAGATCATTCTGAAAATCAACAAGAACCAAATATGCATGCGGGGGAAAAACCATATTCCATCAAGTGAAAGTAAATATTATTATTATTTTTTGCTATTCGCATGTTTTATTTTTTAAAAACGTTTCTATATATCTATAAACGTTTGTGGCACTAATGGAGTATTATGCATATTTGTTCGATTTCATTCATTACGGATCTCGATATTAATAGAATTCCCTAATAATAAATTTAATTTATATTGAAAAATTAAAATTGAAATCAGAAAAAACTACCAAAATTAACAATAATTTTATTATAAAGAAAACTATTATGGACCTATTTGAACCTATTCGCTTACCTTTTAAGAAATTTCATTATAAAGTGCAATCTGAATTCATCATTATGAATATTAGAGGTCATTCTGAATTTCACCAAGAACCAAATATGTCTATGGGAGAAAACCATATTCCATCAAGTGAAGGTCAATATATATATATATATATATATATATATATATATATATATATATATATATATATATATATATATATATATATATATATATATATCTTTGAGGAATGCAGAATTATGAATATTTGTTCGATTTCATTATGGATCTTAATATTAACAAAATTCTCCAATATTAAATTTAATTTATTTTGATAAATTAAAATTATAATTCCGAAAAACTAAAAAACAATAAGAATAATTTTAATATAAAGAAAACTACTATAGACCTAAGGGTAGCATTAAAGGAGGATGTTTTCAAGAATTTTTGAAAGGAAGGGAAGTAGGCTGATGGGTCTGTAGGGAGCAGTTGGGAGCAGTTGGGAGGTTTGCTTGGTATTGGAAATAAGATAACAATGGAATATTTCTACAAAAGAGGAAAATGTGTGGTTCTTAGGATGGTCTTGTATAATTAAGTGAGAAATATAACAGCTGCAGGAGGAAGTTGATTTAGGTTTTGAGAGGTAAAGAGGTCGTGTCCAGGAGATTCACTGTCAACTGCTTTAGGGGCGTAGGGGAAGTGGAATGGGTTATTTCAGGAATTCTCCTACTGTTGCGGTATGAGTAGGATTAGATTCCGGATGAGAGGTGAATGTTCTGGAGCGGTATCTGGCGAATACGTCAACGTTGTCTTCATGCTGCCCAGGAGCCAACGCATCGACAAAGAGGATGGGAAATATAATGGGATTTTAGGATTTCGTTGGTGGTCTTCCATAAGGAATTGTCATGGACAGAGAGGGAAGTAAGGTAGGAGTTGAAGAATTGGGATTTGAATGTGGCAAATTCCTGTTTTAATTTTTCACTGTAATAATCATAGGAGCTGCGATCGGTCGGCTGTCTTGAGCTTTTAAGTCTGTACCGAGGATGAAGTGATAAGCTAAGAAGTTGAAAAGAGAACTGAACTTATGGATACGGATTTGTTAGAGGGATAATATGCTGATGCAAGTGTGACCGGGAAGGAGAAGTTCTTGATTACGACAGCGGTTGATTGAAGGAAATCTTGAGTAGGTAATGAGAGTAAGATGACAGCAGTAACGGCATGTGCTCTAACGTCAGGGTGGTCAGTACGGTATGTCATGTACTGTGGAATTTTTAAAAGCTGTTTACTTGTTAGTCGAGTTCTGTAATTATAGCTACGTTTTTTGTTTTTTTTTTGTTCTTCCCTACCTCGCCTTTTAGGCTATATGGGATTTTCCCGGGTCGGGGGGGGGGGGGGGAGGGCGGGGAATTTAAAATCCCCTCCGGCACCGGGACGCGAACTCGTACTTTTTATATCATCTCAAATCTCTGTTATCCGGTTGCCAGGCAACTAGCGGTGCTAGTTGGAGGAGTTGGAGTAGGCTTTAGCCTATTCTGCCACCCCGCCCCCAATATAGCTACGTTTATAACGTCAATGTTCTTGTATAGTAGAACAGCTGTTAGTTCATCGACGTGTTTTCTAATACTATTCGCATTCCGAAGGCGAATAGATGTGTGTTTTGGTGGGAGTCATTTATATGGTAGTAATTGGTGAGATTTTTTACAGGAGGGATAAAGTGAGATACGAGATTTGTAAGGAGTGATTTAAGTGGGGTAACCATTGATTTGAATTCAATGTTGAATGATGACAACAAACTGTTGAGATCTGTGACATTTGAGGAAGGAGGAATTTGAGTTTGATGGTTAGGTTGTTGATGGTTGGGTATGGAATGGACAGGATATTGAGGTTGGGTTGAGGTAGTTGCTGCGTCAGGGCTTCACATTTATTAGTCGGGTTCTTAATTCCAAATAGTTTGGAGAGTAATACATAATTATTTATTATTCTAGAACGTTCTCTTCTTGGTCTGGTTGTCTCATCTTGAATCCGGGTGAGATCTGTTGCATTTAAAGGAGGAGGAGTATGATGAATTTGTTGTTAATGGTTTGGTATATTAGGCTGAATAGGATTATGAGGTTGAGATTGAGGTTGCAGCAGGCCTTGACATTTATCGGTTAAGTTCATACCTCCAAGTAGTTGGGAGAATGATATACTATTCTAGAAGGTTCTCTCTCTCTCTTCTTGGTCTTCACTGCTTTATCTTGAATCGGGGTTTTCCGGTGTTTGGATTTGAAATTCTTGTAAATTTGGCAGCCTTTGTAGTTTGCCAGGTGTCCCTCCAAGTAAAGTGCACACACCACATTATTATTTACTATTCTAGAAGGTTCTCTGCTTGGTCTGGTTGTCTCCGGATCTTCTGGTATCTGGATTTGAGACTCATATAAGTTTGGCAGTCTTTTCTTATAAGTTGGCCGGGTGTCCCTTTAGTGACCCTCTACAAACTGCAGGATCTTGTATCAGTTTGGAGCACTCTGCTGATTTTTGTTGTTCACCACATTTCACGCAACGCAGCAAGTGGTGACAATAAGTCTTTGTGTAGCTGTACGCCTGGCAATTGTGGCACTGCACTATTTCCCCCCTTCATGATAGTGTAGTACAATTTCTTGATTTCATATATTTTCTCGATACTAGGTGATGGCTCTAGATCCATGAAAAATAAAAGTAGTGGAACTTTATTTTTTTACTCCTTGCTGCTCCTTATTCTCCTTCGGAACTTTAGCTATCTGACGTATTTTGAAACCAAGCATCGTTAGTTTTTCTTTTATCACTTCATTTGGGATTGAAGAGTGCAGATTCCTTACCACCAATCGTAACGATTTCTCCTGTTTCAGCTAGTACGTATGGAAATTTGCATTCGTTTCTTACAGGTACCTATCTATTTTTCGGTAATTTCGAGCAGTATCTGGTATTAATTTTGTATTGTTCGTCCTGTTGAGGCAAGAATAACTGCCAGAGCAGATTTTGTTTAGTTGTGTACATAATAATCTTTTGTTATATTTTTTACAAATACTGGAGGAGACCTTGGTTTCCTAGTTATTGCTGCAGACTACATTAGTTCTATGTCATTCTGAAGCATTCGGAACCGGTTTGGAGTAAAAAAAAGGAAACTCTTCAAGCATTTATTGCGAATATGTACATGGTCGGGACTGAGGTTCACGATCTGAAGTGTTCACTGTGATCATTGAAGGTGTTTCTCGTAAGCTGCGACGAGTTCTTTGTTTGGCTGGTGAACCACAAGAAGTTCTAACGCCGTCTGACCGAGTCCTCTTAGTGGGCACCTTACTGGACATCGCCTGGTGATCATAATAACGCATATCATAACAGAAGAAAAGAAAAGGAAAAAAAAAAGATATCAAACAGTAAATATCAACTGCTCTGTTGTGCACTTGAACTTTGTTTAATAAAGTGCAATCTCTTTAAAGTGAATAATCAGAGAGATTACGCTGAAAAATAGACAAAAACTGAGATACGAGTTGAGTATTAAACCTTCCCATCAGCTGATCCACTGCCTTCCTTAGTGAAAAATTTAAATCATATTTAAATAAACTAAAAAAATAACAATAATATTAATATAAAGAAAAGTAGTATGGCTTTTTATCTGATTTGACCTATTTACTGAATTTTTTTTTTTTTTTTTAAATTTCTTTATTGAGTATTATAACAATCTGTCTGTTGGACATTGGTTATAGTGAGGTAGGATGACATTCACACCATATGTACAAAAAAATAAAATAAATAGAACAAAATAATAATCAAAAGTATATACAATAGACAATAAAATAAAATAATCTAAAAAAAATAAGAAAATTAAAACTAAGGAAAAAAAAAAAAAAACACATGCATACCTATATACAATCAGGCGAGGGAACTCCAGGAGAACCCTGCGCTACTCTCCCAACCGTGTCACTGGTACTAAAGCCAGCGGAGATTGGTCGAGAGCACTTTAGCCACATACACACATGTCTTGAGTGAAGAATCAGGCCATTGCCAGAACTCCAATTTATATAATCTACAAAAGGTCGCGAGGCCACTGCCGTTTCAACCTTCTTGGAGGATTATAGGGATGGGAGATGCTTGATAGGGATTGTGCAAGAGGATTTGGATGGTAAGTAAGGTTCTGGTGAAATTTGGAGAATTTTTCTGGGATAAGGTCTAGGACAAATGGGATGTTAAGGTCATGATGTAGGGTTTTGTTGGATACATAGAAAGGAGCATCGACTATTGTTCGAAGGACTTTAGACTGGAAGGATTGGATGCGCTTGATGTTAGAAAATTTTGCTGATCCCCACAGTTCTAGTCCGTAAGTCCAAATAGGTTTCAGTATTGTCTTGTAGATCAGTAGCTTGTTTTCAATGGAAAGTTTAGATTTTCTGCTTAGTAGTCGGTATAGTTGGCCGTATCGTCGGTTGAGTTCTTGTCTTTTGAGTCTAGTATGCGGGTTCCAAGTTAGTCTTCGGTCTAAATGAAAGCCAAGATACCGGACTGTGTCTGAATAAGGAAGCTGGATGGAATTAAAGAGTACTGGTGGACAGGAATTGCGTCGGAGTGTAAAGGTAATATGTTGGCATTTAGATTCATTAACTTTAATGCGCCAGTTATTACACCAGTGCTCAATCAAGGTGAGGTGACTTTGGAGATTTAAGGATGCTATTTCGGGATCAGAGTTGGATGATAAGATTGCGGTGTCGTCAGCGAATGTTGCAAGAAAAGTATCGGGATGAACAGGGATGTCAGCAGTAAAGAGGATGTAAAGCACTGGACCCAAGACGCTGCCTTGGGGAACACCGGCTTTAACGGAGTAGATATTGGAAAATTCTGTTTCACAGCGAACTCGAAAGGAGCGGTCAGAGAGGTAGGATCGGAGGACTAGGTACAAGGACTGAGGTTTTAAGCAACATCATTATAAAGTGCAATCCCAGCTTGAATTCATCATTATCAATATTACAGCACATCCCGGATATCAACAAGAATCAGATATACCTATGAAGGAAAACCATTATGCACCAAGTGAAGAAGGTAAATATAATTATTATTTTTGATATGCACATGTTTTATTTAAAAAAGTTTCTATATGAGCCTTTAGTTCCACTTGTGGAAGGAAAGGCAGGACTCAAGGTTATCTCAGCGCCACTCACTCAACCGCATTACTGGTATTATACACCAGTGGAGACTGAACAGAGGCGCTATAACGAGACATATGAGACATACTTGAGTTGAGAGTTTTGCCTTTACCAGACGAATTCCAATATATGCTTACAACAGGTCTCTGGGCCACATCAACGTTCAAGGAGGATTGTATAGATGAGTAGAGTTGTGCAAGTGGATTTGGATGGAATGTAAGGTTCTGTTGAAAATTGTGAAACAAATCAAGAATAGGGCTTAGGACAAATGGGGGGATATTAAGATCATGATATAGTTTTGTTGGTTATATAGAACGGAGCATCAACTATTGTTCTAAGGATTTCGGACTGAAAAAATTGAATGTTATATTATGTTATATGAAAATTTTACTGTTCCTCACAGTCCTTTTCCGAAGGTCCAAAGAGGTTTCAGTACTGTCTTTTAGATCAGTAATTTATTCTCAATTGAAAGTTGAGCTAACGTAACGGACAGGGTCTAAGGAGTAAGGAAGCTGGATGGAATTAAAGTGTGCTGCTGGACCGACAATATGTCATAGAGAAAAGGCAATACGTTCTCACTTTGATCCATTTACCTTAAGGCTATATTAATTGCACCAGTGTACAATCAGGGAGAGGTGCCTTGTTTATTTAAGGATACTATTTCGGGATCTAAGTTGGATGATAGGATTGACGTATCAACATCACATGGTGCAAGGAATGTATCGGAATGAAAAGTAAAGAGGTTGTAAAGTATGGGACTCAAGACGCTGTGCTGGGGAACACCGGCTTTAACTGGATAGACATCGTAAAAAGTTTCCACAGCGTACTCAAGAAGAGTGGTCTACGAGTAAGAGGTAGGATCGAAGGACTAGTTATAAGGGTTGAGCTAGATGGATTTTGAACTTGAAGAGCACCCCGAGGTTCAGAAAAACCTATGCTATGTCCAAAAATGTAACCGAACAGTATTGGTTGTTTTCTAGGGTTGCTGATATAAGGCCAACGACTGCTTGTTAAGCATAGTTTTTTGAGCGAAAACCAAACCGAAGGATACGATAAGATTTTGGGGTTTGATGAGTAGTATGATTCGTTTCAAAATGATCTTTTCGAAGATTAAAAGAAATTAGCAATAATAATAATAATAATAATATAAAGAAGAATAGTATGGTTGTGTATAAAAATTAAACCAACTTTCCTACATTTTAATCAACATCATTAGAAAGGCCACTATCACGCTGAATAAATCATTATAAATATTTCAGGTCTTGTTCAGTCTGGACATCAAAACGATGATAAAATAACAATGGAGGATAAATTTTCAAACATACCAATGCGAGAAACCAGTTTCCATTAAGCAGAGAGGATAAATATAATTATCATTTATGCTAAGCACATTTTTTTTTTTTAACAAACGTTTCTATAAATCTCTCTCTGTGGCACTAATGTAGCGTTATGAATATTTCATATTTTGTTCATTATGAATTTCAGTATGAACGAAATTATCCGATAATAAAGAAAACTTTGATTCCATTATTATGAATATTACAGGTCATTCTAAAAATCAACAAGAACCAAACATGCCTATGGAGAAAAACCAATTTCCATCAAGTGAAGAAGGTAAATATAATTATTATTGTTGTTATACACATGCTTTTTATTTTTTAACAAACGTTTCTATAAATCTGTCTTTGTGGCACCAATGCAGCATTTTGAAGATTTCAGATTTTGTTCATTATGGATTTCAATATGAACGAAATTTTTCAATAATAAATTTAATATACAGGGTGTTTTGTAATTACACGGTACTATTTTAGGTATATGTTCACTAACAAAAAACTTCATATTAACATATATCTCAAACTCATTTATTAAACAGATATCAAAGGTTAAAGATTTATTATTTATAATTACTATTTATTTATTATTGTTGCATTGTTTATGATAATTGTTCAAATGGACCTCCGTTTTGTTGAATGCAACATTCAGCACGACGATTTCTTCCTTCTCTGACTCTACGTACAGCATCAGGCTGGTGCTTCATAGTTACTGCGGCTTGCACGATCCGATTTCTTAGCTCTTCTAGCACACCAACTGCCGCAGAATAAACCATAGTTTTCATCCAACCCCACACTAATTAATCTAATAGCATTAAATCCAAAGATCCTAGTGGCCATTAAATAAGTCCGTTTCGACCAACCCATCGGTCTCCATAAGTTGGATTTAGATAATTAGTGACACTACTAGAAAAGTGAGCTGGAGTACCGTCCTGCATAAGCCACAGCCTTTTCCTAATGCCTGGTGGGATTTCTTCTAGGAGTTCATGAAGATTATTTTGCAAAAAATGCAAGTAAGATATACCTGACAACCTAGGTGGCAAAAAGAAGGGGCCGATGATGATGTCGCTTAGAAGACCACGCCAGACATTTAAAGAAAAAGTATACTGGTAATGTCCAACAGCAGTCGTATGGAGGTTTTCTTCAGCTCATGTTTGGGTATTTCGAAAATTAAGAATCCCGTATCTTGTAAAGCAAGATTCTTCAGTGAGCGAATTGCAGTTGAGGTAGTTATAGACTATATAAGGCCGGAGTGCGGAGGAAACTCTCTGCAGAAGAGAGTTTCCTGGGACCAGTTCATAAAAACTGAAAGTGAGAAGAATCCCTGGGGTATTCCGTACAGGGTGGCGATGGATAAATTTAAACCCGGTGAAATAATGGCGGCAATAAGATCGGCAGGTGGACCAGCACCCACCGTCGAGGAAACAGTTGGAAGATACTTGGACCAGACCTACCCTAGGGATGACCCGTCCCAGGACAACGAAGAGGATAAGGTTCTGAGGAAAACTACGGAGTATCCGCCTGGCACGAAGTTCATTCCACCATGGGACGTGTGGGACCTGTGGTTGGCAATAGACAGACAAAGGTTAGGAAGAGCTCAGGGACTCGACACCATCGATGCGGCGAACTTAAAGAGGAGTGTCCCCTATATCGAAGAAGAATTACTTGAGATAACCTCAGCGATAGGAAAGCTAGAATACTGGATACCTTCTATGAGGTAGAGCGGAAAATAGAAAGAGGATGTCCACAGGGCTCAGTCCTGGGCCCGGCTCTGTTAATATTTGACCAGTTGCTGGGGGAATTGGAGGTAGCGGGCTTCGGTGCCGTTGCCTACGTTGAAGACCTGGCTGTTATAGTAGCAGCGAATAGCAAAGCGAGATTGGTGGCGGAAGGAGAAAGATGCGCCACCATAGTAGAAGAATGGTGTGCAATGAAGAAAATGAAGATGGCGGCGGCAAAGACCCAGGTCATACTGTTGAAGGGTTCTACGGACAGGGCCCACCCTATTAGTTTCAGAGTAGCAGGAGATAGAGTCCGCCTAGTTGAGGAGATCACCTACCTAGGCGTGAGATTTAAATCAAAATTTAATATTTCTCCTCAGATAGAGTACCTACGAAGGAGAGTGGCCCTGTCCCTAAATGGCCTTGCACGGGTAGGGGGTGCCTTTTGGGGCCTCAGATACCCAGCGACAAGAATCATCTACAAGGGAGTTGTGCTGGGTATACTGTGGTATGCATCCCCAGCGTGGAGCCGTCCCATGAATCACGTGCAGAACGTTGCCTCTGGACCTCGTCCTTCAGGAGGACGCTTGGAGGAATGACCTAAAGAGGCAGGGACTGGAGGCACTCCCAGAGGGGTCTCAACGGAGGGTCCGTGAGGATCCAGGAAGATGGAGTGGCATAGTCCGAGAGGCGACACTAGAGGAATGGAATGGGCGGTGGATTGCAAGTGAGAATGGAGCCACCTTGAGAAAATACTTCTGCACCGTTCATTCCAGATTGGAAGCAAATTGGGTCGAACCGGACTACTGGACCTCACAGATCCTGACGGGGCATGGGGGGTTTAGAGACAAACTCAGTAAGCATGGGAAGAACATCGATCGCGATGGAGCAACAACATCGATGGTTGTATCATGCACCGCGATGGAGCGAGCCAGAGGCATATTGATGCGGAGGACGGGACTGTACGTCCTGGACGAAGAGCATCTTCCTCATCTAATGGAAGAGGATAAATACCCCCAATTCTTAGAGTTCGTGAGAAAATGGAGGCAAAAGGTGGAACCTACTCACTTCTCAATAGGGAGATGATTTCCACGAGTAGGCCATAAGAAAGAAGCAGCATCAAACTGTTGGAGGAAACTATCCAACTTGGAGGGCATGATAAGCAGCCAGCTGGAGACTAAGGTGCGGTCCCATCAGTAAGGCGCAAACCCGTGCGCACCACAGTGACAATAAAATAAAATAAAGCATTAGTATTCAGAGTATTGGCAGCAGTAGCGGCACGTATCCCCAACTTATCAACGCACTGCTGAAACCCCGTATGGCAAAAATTCCAGGAAAGGGGACAAAAAAAAAAAAAAAAAAAAAAAAAGATTGGGCACTGTTTGGGAGCGTGGGAGTTCATTATATTTTGGACTACTTTTCTTCTCATATTATAATAGTTATATTGGGCCACCTCGTACTGGTATTGCTCCTGCCAACGACTCCTATCTGCCTTGTTCAGGTAGTTAGGATCTCGTATGCACGTCGAATTAACCACTGGGAGAAAATTCTGGGTCTTTTATAATCTTGTAGAAAGAAATCTTAAAAAATCGATACGTGAAATGGATACAATTGTTGTTCGCATAAAGTTCGCTATACGCTGGTAGAGGAAACATCCAAATGACATGACAATCTTGTGGTACTAGTAGTAGGAGGTAACTGTACAGCGTCGAGTATTTCTTCTTCAACCTTTGCAGTTCATCGAAATCTTTGTCGACCAGCGTTTACTCGTACATAGTTTAGCGTGCCATTATCCCTAAGGCGCCTTTCAATGACCTAAAACGTTTTACGACTTCATATTCTTCGGTTAGGAAATTTTTCACTATATCTTTGAACAGCAACGCACCGTTTCTATGTACCTCGCCATAAGTTAAAAGCATTTATGTTAGTTCTACAAAATTCAATAAATGTATGGTGTTTCCCATGATAATTATAAATTAAACTGCGTCACAATATTCTCTCACACAAAAAGACACAAAACTAGACAAACAGATGAGCAGCTACTGTCATTGCATATCGTTCATTTGTTTATCAGGTGATTAAAACCTGTTATTTAGTATTAGACACGTTAAACTTTGTTGAGCTAGTTTTATTGTTGTAAATAAATAATTAATCTTTAACCTTTGATATATGTTTAATAAACGGGTTTGAAATATATGTTAATATAAACTTTTGTGTTTATTTTGTGTTAGTGAACACATACTTAAAATTGTGAAATTACGAAACACCCTGTTTAGTGAAAAAGTAATTTTATAATTCCAATAAACTAAAAAAATATGAATAATATTAATATGAAGCAGTATATATACTAAGACGTATATATACTAATTCAACCTATTTCTTCACCTGTTAACGGACATCATTTGAAACCGCACTTTCAAGCTGAATACATCATTATGAATATTTCAGATTCTGTTGAGCCCGGATATCAAAATGATGATAAAATAATAATGGAAGATAGTTCTCCAGACATTTCTATGGACGAAAACAGTTTTCTACCAAGTAAAAGAGGTAAATATAATTATTATTTTTGTCATCAACATGGTTTTATTTTTTAACAAGCGTATCTATGTATCTGTATTTATGGCATCAGTGCAGCATTGTGCCTATTTCAGATTTGGTTTATTATGGATCTCAATACGAACTATAGTTTCCATAAATAATAATTTCGAAAGTCTAAAAAAAAATCAATATATAAACTAATTCAACCTATTTCCCTACCTTTTAATCAAAATTATTAGAAAGCATACCCTCAGGCTAAATACATCATTATTAATATTTCAGGTTATTGTACATATCATGAATTACCAATTCAGCCTTCGAAGAAAAAACATTTTTTAAGAAGAGGTGGAGGTATATATAATTATTATTTTTTCTATGCACATGATTTTATTTTTTAACAAACGTTTGTATGTGGTACCAATCTAACACTATGAATATTTAACAAACACTTCTAAAATTAACCGTTATATTAATATAAAGAAAAGTATTATGGACGTACTCAAACTAATTTAATCTTTGTATCTACCATTTGATCAACATCATTTAAAAGAGCACAATCAAGCTATGATCCCTCATATTCGCTTTCAATCAGCAATGTAAATTTAACTTTTATTTCTTTCCTTATCTACGCTGTCTGTAATATGTGCCTCCCAAGCCTTTAACAATACATATATCGCTGTAAAAATATGCTCCATGAAAAACGTTTATGCCGCAGCTTGCCGCACGTAAACCCTTCTGGCTACCCCTACAACAGGTTTTGTACGTTAGCTTTTTCGAAGCATGCGTAAAACATTATTCAGACATTGTTTCCATGAATCCCGGATAAGAATGATTTGCTTTGTTCAAGACAATTTGCTTCCACCATGACAAATTTCGCAAAAAAAATTCCTTTCTGTGCCTTTTTCTAACTCTTAGTTATAATATTATATAAATTGTGCTACATTATATAATATTTTAAACCTGTACATTTTTAACACATAACTTACAACTTTTTTTAATAATAAGATCAAAATCAGTCCGGAAATTGCGTTTACGTTTCCTGAAATAACTTAAAAACACCTTACTTTTCGCAAAACTGTTCAAAAGCTGTCGATTATACGTTGAAATAATATGAAAAATGATACAAAATGGAAAAAATCTGGTGCGTACATTATACGACATAATTTGAATAGAAAGTATTTTACTTCAATGTTGGGCTATTACAAAATTTTAGATCTGCATTATAAACGGAGGTAAAGCTTGAAGCCCACAGTTTTTTTTTTTTTTTGTCTCTCCTTGCTTACTTTTTAGACTATACGAGGTTTTCCCGGGCCGGGGGAGAGGACGGGAGAATTATGCCAAGTTAAAAGTCTCACCGGGCACAGAGATTTGAACTTTGAATTGTTTTTCTATCTTAAACTTCGGTTATCGGATCGCCGGGCAACGTACTGTGCTTTGCACACGCGTTAGCCCGCTTGGCCACTCCGCCACCATTAAAACTTACAGCAGACAAATCGATCCGCTTCCGACAGTCTTCCCTGTGCATATTTAATAAATTTCAGGAATCCTCACTTACCCCATCCTGCCATCTTATCTTTCCTGCGGTCGGAGGGCGTCCTGACAAATCAGTAAGACTATTAAAATAACAAAAGCCCTATTTATTATCGACGGTAGGCAATAAAAATCTCGTAACTTCATTTTTTTTTCGTTAGTCACATAACTTCACTCTCTGAGCTATTTATGACTAGAGATTTTTGAAAATTGCATCTGTATATTTAAGCTGTAAATGATTAAATATTGTATTAGTGCCGGCCTTAGACATTCGGCACACCCCTGTAATGACAACATCCCATCCCCTAAAAAATTATATTTTTTACTTAAGCTGTTTTATATTACGTAATATTTGAATTTTATTTCATTCAACATATCTCAATACAGTTGATATTGATAAGCTGAACTTAATTATTTTAATGTTTCTTTATTTCTAACAAGTGGTAAGCACCACCAAACGGCTCATTGGTGCAATTACTCCAGTTGCCCCACCCTAAGGCCGGCACTAGATTTTATGGCTATTAATTATTAACCTCTTGATTTCCAATTATAAAGATTACTAAAATAGAGTTTCAGATATTAGTGTGACAACTTTTGAAAAATCTAAGACACTAAAAATTATTGTAGTGTTAGGATTTCATGAATGAAAAATTCATCAGATTATTCACTAATTTAGTTCTCTAAAAGATTACATGATGATTTTTCGGGATAAATGGACGATAGATACTTAGTTAATTAAATATAATGACGGATCTAGAGTCATTAAACTACAGTAAATGTATTTAAGGTTATAAACAGGTGTTTTATACTCTGTACATCCACGAAATATTTTTATTTTTCATTGCTTTTTTCTTTTGTATAATAGTTTTTTAAACAATGTTGTTGCCTTGATTCGGTGGATTTTACATACTTCAAAATAATTTTAAAATTTTACATTAATTTCTTTGGAAACATGTGATATTTGTTAATTAATATCAGGTTCAGAAATTATTATTTATAAATTTGTTATTACTCTCTATTACCTTCAACGACATTCTATATTAGATATTGTTTTTCTAAAATTCTCCGCTTTCCAACGATATATATTATACCTTCTGTCTTTATTGTCATTCCACCTTTATTTCTCTACCGATTAGATCATATTATTTTCATTACCTAAATTAAAATCAACTTAATAAGAGAATATAAATATTAATATAATTTCAATCTAATTATTGTCAAAATACCCTTCTTTCTAAATATAAAAAAACAAGAAGACCTATAAAAACGATGATTACAACTAGTTTTTAATGAAGTTCTCCTGACATCAATTTACTTTTTTCGTGTTTCTATTAAGGCGGGATGGGCTTCAAGATACAAAATAAATTATTTCATTATAAAAACAAATCTTACTTGGTTTAGGACAAAATATAATATGGAAGATATAATATACAATTATTCAATAAATTAAAATTATCCTTGCTTTAGGTCATTAGGAAAACCTTTAAAAAATCCTCTAGATCCGCCAACGGATAGTCCATATTTCTGTTTTATTAATTTAAACTTGTCACACAATGTATCTATATATATATTCCCCTGGTTAGAGCGGATTAAACATAAAAAGTTAATACCTTATAATATGCACATTTATTGTTTCAGGTATGAAAGTCAGACAACATACTTTAGATCCAGTGACTAAGAACATGATATCTACTTTGCATCAAATGGAAACTATCGTCCAGGGCTTAATTGATTTACAAAGGATGTTTGCATCTAGTAATTTGCTTTACATTACTTTTAATTTTTATAATACAGATTTTCCTTAATTTTACATGAATGGATTTTTTTTTAAATTTTTAATAAGAATCTTATACCAAATTGCATCTGTGCATAAATTTGATCTATTTGGTCCAATCTATATAAACCAACATTGAAGAAATGGAACAAATGCAGAACTGCAGGAACTGTTTCAGAGTAGAGATGTGGTCAGATTTATTAATATTGGCCGACTCCGCTGGGCAGGATATGCGGCCAGGATGCCAGATATTCAAATTCCGAAGAAGCCACTCATTGAATGGCTATTCGAAAGACTATTAATTGGAAGACTCGAACTGCATTTGGCTTAATGTGTGGCGGCTAACGTAAAATCCATTCTTTGGATTGGAAACCGGCATCTCACAACAATAATTACTGGTGAATGATGTTATGAGGCTCAGTCCACGTGGATTGTAGTGCTAAAATCTTCCAAATAGATGACGAAAATATCGAATTTTCAGAATAAGATATAGTGAAGTCAAACTTTTCTCCTCATACTAACTTACTTTCAAATCATGGTCAATAACCACTAAGCATAAAAACAAAATATAAGCATCAGAAATCAAATTCCTATGAAAGATATAAAAGACTGTGATAGGGATGGCAATCGATAGTCGATCATATTGAAATATTAAAGCTATCGTTTTCGGAAAGATCTAGGGATTGTATAAGAATCTGATCATCAGAAAAAAATTATATTCCTCTTGCCTGTTCTCATACAGAGTGTAGAACTTACGAGTAGTGTAGTGTAGAAGTACGAGTAGGTTTCTAAACTTACTTATTTTTTTTTTAAATTATTATTTCATAATGATATTTACAACTGTATTAAATAAATACATCCAGTAAATTTGAAGATATGGATATAATGGCACGAAAACACTTGCTGAGTAACTACCCAATGGTAGCACTGCAATGATATGTCTACATTAGGAGATCACGGAGCCATCTTCTTTTCAGACGCCTCAGAGTGTTATCAGAAATTGAAGAGGAAGCAAGGTTAGAAACGATAGGGTTGGGATGATTCTGAAGTTTATTATGGAAGGATAGATATCTGGATTGGGCCAGATCTGAAACATAAGAAACATTAAGGTCATTATGGATGGTGTTATTTGTAACAATAGCTCAACTCCTTAAGTCCAAATAGGCCGTATTATTGGAAGATCAGAGCGTTTGTCTAGTATGTGTTGACAGTTCTGCGCATGCGCTAGTATATTTCAACCCACCTGCTGCATCGTCTCTCACAATTATCATAATTACCAGTGAATTAGTGAACCGTTGTGTTAAAAAAATAGTGCTATTGAACAATTATATAGTACATTCTTGAATAGAACCATAAACACGGTGAGTAACCGCTTGTTTATTAAGTTTGATCAATATTGTAAACAACCATAGAATTAGATAGAGTGACCATTCTTATCTACAGTCCCCCCACTTAGGGCCAGGTAGCTCAGTGCCTGTCGAGCTGTTAAGTATGTTAGGTCATATCGCTTGGCCCTCTACCAGTCTGCGTAATTTTTACGTACTAATAAAAAAAAAAAATTTGTTTCTTCTTTTTTCTTTTTCCCAATAGTCGTTGACTTGAAATGCGATATTATCATATGATAATGTCTAGCAAGAATAAAAGATCAAGAGGCTTAGGCGATACTAGCTCTCGTAATTCATCAGTAAAACAAAAGCCTAGGCGTTCAAACAGAAAAACACCACCATCTACACCTGATAGATCAAATGATGCAGTGAACAACCCTCAAGCCGGTACCTCAACAGAAATTATGACCACCGAAACAAACAATGAAATTGAAGAATCACCTTTTTTTACTGTTAACCCATACCAACTACCATGTAATACCGTAGAAGAAACAATGGAAATACCATCAACCCCCAGAGAGCCAAAAACACCTCCAATATTCATAAGAAACATGAAAAATTGTCCGCTATTTTGCCAGCATTTAAATAAATTACTTAACAATATTAAAAACACATGTCAAAGTCGAACCAATGACACCAAGTTGATGCCAGATTCTCCTGAATCATATAGAAAAATAGTAAAATACTTGACAGATACAAAGGCGGAATTCCATACTTATCAATTATTTCAAGATAGAGCACTAAGAGTGGTGATAAGAGGCCTCCATCCAACAACTCCACCTGAGGCAATCAAAGAAGAATTGACAGAACTTGGTTTCAGTGTTCGCCAAATTGTCAATGTATCTAGAGATAATAAAGAGCAACAAGGTGCAAACAACAAAATAGCCTTACCACTATTTTTCGTAGACCTTGAGCGCACCAGTGGAATCGAAAACATCTATAAATTAACACGCCTGTACTATACTAGCATAGTTGTCGAAAAACCGTATGCAAAACGGGAAATAGTACAATGTCATAATTTCCAATCATATGGCCATACTAAAAGCTATTGCCACCGCTTGCCGCCTTGCGTGAAGTGCGGGCAGCAACATAATTCGGAAGATTGCAATAAGTCCAGGCAAACTCCTGCTGTGTGCCATAAAGATCACCCAGCAAATTACAAAGGACGCCAGACATATAAAATCTTAAAATCAAGATTACAGACAGCGCCTAGACATGAAGAGACTTCCAGGACTCCCATTACTCCCAGAGCACCAAGGCAACCCTCAAGATTTGCAAACAAAGAAGTCTCCTATGCTCAAATGTTAGGAGAATTAGAACAGCATACTCAACCTCATGCCCTGCCGCAAACTCAACCACTACCTCATGGTGCACCACCCGAACATAATAATACTCAAAATTTCAGTCCTCAACAAATATCCTACATTCTCCCCCCCCCTAACAATTCCAATGACCTTACCAGTCTCCTTACATCATTCCTCTCCGAAATCAAATCCCTCATCACACCGCTCATTACCTTACATACAAATGTCCTCAATAAAACCCCTCTCCATTCTCCTTAGGAATGCGAATGATGTTTGAAATCACATCAACGAACTAACCTTTTTTCTACAGGACAATAACATAGACATAGGCCTAATAACTGAGACCCGACTAACAAACAAAAGACGGTTCAACATACCTGGCTACAAGATATATCGAACTGACCACCCTGATGGAACAGTACATGCTGGCACTGCTGTCATTATCCATCAATCTCTCTCCCATCACTTGTATCCTTTACCAGTTCACAATTTCCTACAAATCTCAGCAATAACTATCCAAACTTTACTTTTTCCTCTTACAGTTGTCGCAGCATACTCTCCACCTAAAATAGCAATAAATGAACCTAACTTCATTTCCTTTCTTAATTCTCTAGGACACCACTTCCTTATAGGTGCAGACCTTAACGCCAAACATCAGGAATGGGGAGCCAGAACCACGAATTCCGGCGGGTGATCGTTGCTGTCTGCACTTAACTCCCACAATTCCAACATACTTCCCCCTGATACTCCTACATACTGGCCAACCGATCCTAACCGTAATCCTGATATCTTCGACTTCTTCATTCACAAAGGTCTTGGGCCGCTAAATTACTCAGTTCTACGACTCGATGACCTTTCCTCAGATCACAGTCCGCTAAATCTAACCATTTCCGCATCTCCTATCCCCAGGTTATCTCCTCCATCATTCATCAGAGGCCCAGTCAACTGGAACATTTCCGCCAAACAATAACAGATGCAATAGACCTCAGAGTATCCCTAAAAACACCTCAAGACCTAGATAATGCAGTAAGTTCCTTTACCACCTTGATCTAACAAGCAGTCTGGACTGCATCCTCACCAATATCCTCCAAAAAATACCTTAAAAAGATTCCTCTGCCTCAAATCCTTACCGACCTCATTAAATCCAAACGCCAATCTAGGACCATCTGGCAAAGAACCAGGCATCCTGATGATCGGAAACTGTACAATTAATATACAAAACAGGTAAGAAAAGAACTGGCTTCCTTTAGATCCAAATCATATAATTCCTACCTCTCTTCCCTATCTACCGATGACAATTCCCTCTGGAAATTGACCAGAAAAATCCTTAAATACCATTCTGTTTCCCATCCCCTCCGATGCGATGATGGAACCTGGGCTTCGTCCGATGAGACTAGAGCTGATGAATTTGCCAAACACCTATCAAAATATTTACTCCCCACCCTGAACTCTATTCCACCCTCACTGTTGAAGTTAAAAAATTCCTCTCTTCTCCCATTCCTCTCTCCTTGCCTCCTATAGCTGTCAACCCCTCTGAGGTCAAATTCCTTATAAGCAACCTAAAACCTCTAAAATCCCCTGGACACGATCTCCTTACTTCCCAGATCCTTAGACAACTTTCCAAAAAAGCAATTATATTCCTCACATACCTATACAACTGTATTCTGCGCACAATTCACTTTCCTCTGACATGGAAACACTCCAGAATCATCCTCTTCCCAAAACCAGGTAAACCTGTCAATAATACCTCATCCTATAGACCAATAAACTTGCTCCCAATCCTCTCCAAAATCTTTGAAAAAATCCTTCTCAAACGCATCCTACCCATACTCGAAACCCACAATATCCCATCCCATCAGTTTGGATTCCGCTCAAGACATCCCACTGTTCAACAAGGCCTTCGCGTTTTTGACCATATATCCTCTGCGCTTAAAAACAAGCAATTTTTGCACCGGTGCCTTTATGGACGTAGCTCAAGCTTTCGACCGGGTGTGGCATGATGGCTTGCTTTTCAAGCTCAAAACTCACTTACCCCAATCCTTGTACCTAGTCCTCAAATCCTACCTCTCAAATCGTTCCTTTCAAGTCCACTGCGGCACGGAATTCTCCAACTATTATCCATTTGAAGCTGGTGTTCCACAAGACAGTGTCTTTGGCCCAGTTTTCTTCATGCTCTTCACTGCTGACATTCCAACCAACCCCGATACCCTTCTAGCAACCTTCGCTGACGATACTGCCATCCTGTCATCCCACTCAGATCCTGAAACAGCATACTTAAACCTACAAAGACACATCTCTCTAATTGAGCAATGGTGCAACAATTGGCGCATTAAGATTAATGAATCCAAATGCAAGCATGTCACCTTTACCCTCCGACGCAGATCCTGTCCACATATCCTTTTCAACTCTCTACCTCTCCCCGTTTCAGACACAGTTAGGTATCTTGGATTTCTTTTAGACAAAAGACTAACTTGGAACCCACATACCAGACTTAAAAGACATGTAATTAACCGACGATTTGGCCAGCTATACAGACCACTTAACAGAAAATCCAATCTCTCAATAGAAAAGAAACTATTAATATACAAGACCATTCTCAAACTCATCTGGACCTACGGACTTGAACTGTGTGGGACAACTCAATTTTCGAACATCAAACGCATCCAATCCTTTCAGTCTAAAGTTCTCCGTACAACAGTCAATGCTCCTTATTATGTTACAAACAAAACCGTACATCATGACCTTTACATCCCTTATGTCCTTGATATTATTCCATCCCGATTTTGAAACTTTCATCAGAACCTAATCCATCATCCTAATCCCTTAGCACAATCCTTATCCAGTTCCTGTCATCCTTACAACCCTCCTCGAAGGTTGAAGCGGCAGTGGCCTCGAGATCTTTTATAAAGACGTCAATGGAGTCCTGGTGATGGCCAGCTTCTTCACTGAAGTCATGAGCGTATGTGGCTTTAGTGATCTCTCTTAGTCTCCACTGGATTCTTATCCCAGTGATGCAGCTGAGAAAGAAGCGCTGGGATCTCCTGGAGTCTTGCATTGTCCTCCACACGTGTGGGAAAAGGCCCGACTCGGAGCTCCCTCGGCTGACTGTAAATATTGTAAATAAGTATGAATGCGTTTTTATTTATTTTATTTTTTATTTAATGTTCTATCATGATCGCTTTATTCTGTTACTCCTAGTTTTATTTTATTCTGTTATAATCTTGTTTTTATTTTACTTTATATATGGTATGTATGTATTTCATTCATCCTAAATACTCAATGCCCTTAATTGAGGCAAAATGTATTTTTTCTAAATAAAAAAAAAATAATAATAATAATAATATGCATTCTGAATTCAACTTTATGAATATCGCAGGTCGTCCTGGATATCAACCAGAACCAAATATGCCTACGGGAGGAAACCATAGTCCATCAAGTGGAGGTAGATATTATTATTATTTTTGCTATGCACATGTCTTTATTTTTTAACAAACGTTTTTATATATCTACCTTTTTGGCCCCAATGCAGCGTTAGAAATATTTTTAGAATTTATCATTAAGGATCTTAACATGATCGATATTATACAACGATAAATTTAGTTTATATTGAAAAAGGAAATTATATTTCTTCTTAATAAATTATGATAATAATAAATTAATAAAAATTGACAATAATTTTAATATAAGCAAATTTAGTTGGATCTATTATAATTAAATTAATGTATTTACCTTGCTTATAAGAAATATCATTAAAAAGTGCATTGAGAATTCGTCATTATGATTATCGCAGATCGTCCTGGATATCAACAAGAACCAAATATGCCTACGGGAGGAAACCATATTCCATCAAGCGGAGGTAAATATTATTATTATTTTTGCTATCCACATGTTTTTTTTTTTTTTTAACAAACGCTTGTAAATATCTATCATTGTGGCACCAATGCAGCTTTAGGAATATTTTAGAATTTATTCATTAGGGATCTCAAAATAATCTATATTCTCTAACAATAAATTTAATTAATATTGAAAAATTAAGATTATATTACCTAAAAATTAACAATAATTTTAATATAAGCAAATTTAGTTGGATCTATTATAATTAAATTAATGTATTTACCTTGCTTATAAGAAATATCATTAAAAAGTGCATTGAGAATTCGTCATTATGATTATCGCAGATCGTCCTGGATATCAACAAGAACCAAATATGCCTACGGGAGGAAACCATATTCCATCAAGCGGAGGTAAATATTATTATTATTTTTGCTATCCACATTTTTTTTTTTTTTAACAAACGCTTGTAAATATCTATCATTGTGGCACCAATGCAGCTTTAGGAATATTTTAGAATTTATTCATTAGGGATCTCAAAATAATCTATATTCTCTAACAATAAATTTAATTAATATTGAAAAATTAAGATTATATTACCTAAAAATTAACAATAATTTTAATATAAACAAAACAAGATGGACCTATTTTAACTAATTTAATATATTTACCTAGCTTATAAGAAATGTCATTAAAACGTGCATTGATAACTATTAATATACAAGACCAAACTCAAACCCATCTGGACCTACGGACTTGAACTGTGGGGGACAACTAAATTTTCGAACATCAAACACATCCAATCCTTTCAGTCTAAAGTCCTCCGTATGATAGTCAATGCTCCTTATTATGATACTAACAAAACCCTACATCATGACCTTCACATCCCTTATGTCCTTTACGTTATTCCATCTCGATTCTCAAATTTTCATTTGGACCTAATCCACCATCCTAACTCCTTAGCACAATCCTTATCCAGCTCCAGTCACCCCTACAACCCTCCTCGAAGGTTGAGACGGCAGTGACCTCGAGACCTTTTGTAAAGACTGTCACTGGAGTTCTGGCAATGACCAGCCTCTCCATTCACGTCATGAGCGTCTGTTGCTTTAGTGCCCTCTCTCAGTTTCCACTGGACTCCTGCCGGTGACGCGGCTGAGAGAGAAGCTCTGGGATCTCTTAGAGTCTCTCTTTGTCCTTCACACGTGGAGGAAAGGGCTGGACTCAGAGCTCCCTTGGCTGATTGTAAATTAAGTATGAATGTTTTTCTTTTTTATATATTAAGTATGAATGTTTTTCTTTTTCATATATTTATTTGTTTTACTTATGACTTATTTAATATGCTACGAATTTCTGTTTTGTTTTGTTTGTATCTTTTTATTTGATTTCAAGTTACATTTCTTTAGTTTTATAGTTTTTACCTTTGTTATATAGATATATATTTTTATTTATTTATTTTTATTTATTTTTTTTATTGCATTGTATATATAGTATGAATGGGCCTCACTCAGCTTTAGTGCTCAGTGCCCTTAAATGTGGCAACATGTATTATTTCTCAATAAAAAGATTTAAAAAAAAAAAGTATGTGTTGAAGTAATCGGAAACGTCGAGTGGTTTCTTGTCGTTTCAGTCTGGTATGAGATACATACTTAACAATTGATTTTAAACATACATAAATTTGTTGTAGGTAATTTCTGAGTATAAAGTTAATTTGCTCAAACTTGTTAGGAATAACTTTTTTCAGAGTAAGGCCACGAATCGTCAAAGAAATCTATGTGTAGTAAAATAAATTATCATTTCGCTTCATCCGATCTAGGAGTGAATGGAAACTTGTTGAAAAAAAACTGAGGACGTCGAAGATTTACGGGAACCGGGAAGTTAATTTTACTGAGGAGTATATTTCCGTTCATTAATTTAAAGAGAAAAATAACATCTTTTTTTGATGCGCCTATGAGCTAGAGAATAAATATTTATATTCATATTTCAAAATTACTGGTTTTAAAAAATTGAATAATATCGATGAAAATATTGACTCGGGATAGTTTCGATAGTTCAAGTCCGACATTTCTATGAATGACAATACCGATTATAAATAGATCCGTAATAAAACCGTAAGATCGAACCTCGAACCAGCAGAAAATATAATTAAAGAGGTATTATTAAAAATATTATCCATCTATGGTGGATGATTTAATTTAAATATTTTTTTTTTTTTTTGGTCTCTTCACTTCCTCACCTTTTAGTTGTTGTATTTCTCCTTTGCAGTATCTAAAATTGTAGGTACGTTTAAGTCTTTATGTAGTGTATCATTTGCGTCATAAAACGGTGCGTCAACTATCCTTCGCAACACTTTGGACTGAAAGGACTCAACTTTTTTAATGTTGGAAGTTTTAGCAGAACCCCACAGTTCTACGCCTTAAGTCCAAATAGGTTTAAGTAAAACTTTATAAAGGGTTAGTTTGTTAGTTAAAGATAATTTTGAATGTCTTTCAAGTAATCTAGATAAAAGACCGTATCGTATGTTTAATTCTATTCGTTTTTGTCTGATGTGAGTCCTGCAAGTAAGTCTTTTGTCCAGGTAAAAACCTAAATACCTAATTACGACTGATGTTGGAATTTTAATGTTATTAAAATATATTTCAGGTGAAGGTTTATGGTTAAGAGTGAATACCACATGCACAATTTCTTTTTTTTTCATTCATCTTAATTTTCCACCTTGTGGCCCAATCGGCAATATCGTCCAGATGATTTTGAAGAGTGGTAGATGCTCGAGCAGGGTTTTTATTTGAGCTTAGGACTGCGGTATCGTCTGCAAAAGTAGCCGGTATTGTGTCATTGTGTTCCGGTAGGTCAGACATATATATATTAAACAATATTGGTCCAAGGACACTAACCTGAGGCACTCCTGCTTTAATAGGTTTAATGCCAGACCGTTCTGTCCCTACTTTTACTACAAAATGTCTATCCGTTAGATGTGAAAGGAATATTAGATAGTAGGTCGGAGGAAGTAAAATTTTAAGTTTGGAGAGCAATCCTTCATGCCAAACTTTATAAAAGGCTTGACTAATGTCAAGAAAAACTCCAGGGCAATAATGTTTGGATTCTAAAGAATTAGAAATATAATCTACCAATCGAGGACATTGTTGAACAGTTGAGTGATGCTTTCTGAAGCCGAATTGATGATTTGGAATAAATTTAAATATATCGAGAGAATCAAGGTGACGAAGAATAAGTTTTTCAAATAATTTAGAAAAGGAAGGAAGAAGGCTGATCGGACGATAGGAATTTGGAGAGTCTGAGGATTTATTTGGTTTTAAGACCATGACAACTTCAGAATATTTCCAGAGTGTGGGGAAATGTGTGATTCTCCAAATAGTATATATTTGTAGAATAATTGTATATATTTGTTAGATAAAGAATTGCTTTCCATGGTAAATTTCGAAGCTTTGTTCATAGGCAAGCTCTGAATTAAATTTTGAACTTCGTAAGGATGAATTGGTTTTCGTGGTAATGTCATAGGTAAGGGTACGTTAAGATGACTTTGTACAATTGTAGTAGAGAGTATGTCATTTATGTCATTATGAGGATTAAACGTTTCTTCGAGGTGGCGAGCAAACAATTGCGCTTTTTGAGCATCTTACTTTGCCCAGTAACCATCATGATGTCTGAGAGGATGTGGCATATCATGATGCTGTTGAATCCGTTTGTTTATTTTCCAAAGTTCAAGTCTCACAAATTGCTAAACCATTAGAGAAGTTATCAAAATTTTCTGTCTTTGAACGTTAGTGTGTTAAACTTGTGTTTGTCAGATGGTTAATGAGTTCTTTGCCATATCTTACGAGATTTTCGTTTTTGTAGTCATAATATAAAGACATTGTCCCTGAGACAGATTGTAATATATTTCAATAAATAAGCTATTAAAATTAAAAAAAAAAAAAAATATAAAGACATAAAAGAATATTGGAAAAAAAGCCCTTAAAACTAATTTAAATTAAACCGTCTCATGATATTATAATAAAAACACTAATTTAAAAAACTAATTAAACCGAAATAGTATTTTGAAATAATGCAAACAAATCGAAATTTCCATTTCTTTATTTTTAATCTTTGGAAAGAGTAGTGATGAAAATATGAAATAAAAATATAGAAAAGAGAACTACAATAATATTGCATGCCTGCTCAACTGGGTTGAATTGATAAATCACACAGCATACCTATCAGTCCAATAGATATTATGCAAAAAACAAAACAAAAGAGAGCAAGTTGTTACCATTTTAATATATAGCAAATATGTTAAAAATAGTATAGAGAAACGAATAAGCATAGACAAAGATTAATATATATGGTGATGGAGTATTCCCAATGAGTCCAAAATAATATTCCCTGCTTTAGTCTTCATCCCCGCTCTTCCAACACCGAGCCTCTACAAGAAATCACTCGTAGTCTGTAGAACATATATTCTATGTGAGTTATATTCCACTACTAAGGGATATCATTGCTCAAAAGATTTTTTTCCTGACGAAGAAGATAAAAATTCTCGAAAAATTAGGCAAATTAGGGAAATATGCGAATATTAAAACTGTATTTTAATAGATAAATAAAAGATTTTTGGGGAAGTGAATGAGTTAACAAAATCAAATCTGTATCACAAAGGTAGCAGGAAAAATTCTAACTCAAGAAAATATTGGCTGGGGAAGATATTTTCTCAATATTAGCTTAATTCAAATCTAACATTTTTTATTCTTAAAATTAAGTTATTGTCATATTCATAATTAAAAATATTAATTTAATATAATTTCATTTATTTTTCATATAATTAATTTTTAGTCAAGATAATAAGATAATAATTTATAAAAATGCAACAAGCAGGGCTTTATTTAACTATTTTAATAGAAAAGGAAAAGTGTGTTTATTTATATTTTTATACAATGTAAAAATTACTGAGAAATAACACAAATTTATAATTCTAGAAACCAGTGAAGCCACCAAGAACCCATCAAGAAACCATCAAGCAGACATTGCTGCAATAATGCACAGAATCCAAACGTCATTCCGACATTTCAATGAAACGTATCACGACTTAGCTAAACACCAAAAACCAAATCAAGATGGTAATTATTTTTCTTCCTTTTTTTCTATATTTAAATTTAGTGAATGTGATATTTTCCATATCTAATATTTAATATTTTCTGATGTTTTCACATTTATTATGTTAATTAAAATTTTCAAATTTGTATCTTGTATACTTTTAAGTATGGATTAGAAGTGATAAAGCAATGTGATATTTAAAAACAGATTATGTTTTGGACCTACCATAAGATCAAGGAAAGTATAAAAAATAATAATCATATAAAGTGAACATATTTGTAATAAATACTGTGGAAAATAGTAGATTATCGGAAAATAGATGAGTAAGTTCTATTACTATGGGCATATGTTCTCTTTCGGTATGAATATATGCTGAGGTAATTAGATTAAATCTTAGATTATTGGAGTATATATAATCTTTTCTTTGTAATAAGTGTTTATTTACATTTTAATTTATGTATTATATATTTTTAAAATTATTTTATACCGGATCAAACTTCTTAGCTCAAACTGTTCAAAAATACTCACCGAATCTCATCACCGAGATCTCACCAAATGATTTGAGATATCAAACTTAAAAATTGATTCAGCCGTTCACACAAAATAGCGTTATAAAACTTTGCGAATTGATTAAACATATTTTATTTAATCACGGGTCATGTTTTTAGCTCAAATTGCTTCAATGAGCCATCGCCATTCTTAACAATTTCAGTAAGGTACTCCTACTCCGCTTCCAAATTTTCCTCACAAAGATGTAAACATTTGCTAAAAATGATACTCAACGAAGGATAAACGGAACTTTGGTATACGCTTGTATTGTTCATTTTTATACTAAAATAAATCGTTTTTGAGCAATTTACCTTTTCTGTACCTATTTTATCCTATCTATAATTGCGAAAATTGCGATTTTAGGTTAATGAATTGACCATTATTGAGAGTTTCAATCAGACTGAATTGATTAGATTATTGTTTCTATCTAGGTGGTTAACATTGTTTTCTATCATTCAATGGTTATGGACATGAAGTATGGTATCTCGTTGTTTTATTTAAACACGTTAGAAAAGCTTCCTAAGATGATATATATTTTTTTTTTTATAATTATGTATAGTTGCGGTAAGAAACGGCAGACTGCACAAAAATGATATATTTCAGTCAAAAGAGATTGATTGTTTACATACATTGATGTATTTATCTATCTTTCTATGATGGTAATTTTTTGTAAATTGGCTTGGCCATCATTATTTAATGCGACGGTTTTGGAACGGCTGACGTGCTACATTAATTTTTAAAAGTTCAATATCTCGTTTCGTATTGTGCTTAAAAAAATAATACCTAAAGAAATATTTGTTAGCTCTTTTAAATTGAATAGGGTCTAGTCAAAGGAGATATTTAGTGTAAACCATAAAAAATTCGAAATTTCAATGATGTTTGGAGTCCTATGGCGGACTCACAAGTCTTTCAAAGCTGAAATACCTTTTGCAAGGTACCTTTTTTAATTTGACTGGACTTTGTACTGAGCCAATAAACTTTAAGTTCCGTAAGAGATGAATCATTTGTTTGTCATTTATGAATCTTCTCAGGTTCCCACCCCCCTGAAATCCATCATGAGAATACCGATGAGAACAAACCACACGAAGCTGAAGCAGGTAAAATTATTTTATTTATATAAAATTTTTATTTTTATTTCGAAACAATTAGAGCTGTAAAAGTTGGTCAAGGAATTGGGCTTATGTTACACTTAAGTTACTATTTCTCTTAAACAGCTCACTGTAGTACAGTGGGACGAGGAAAACTCGCAACATCTATTTAAATAATTTTTTTTTAGAACACTATAATCTAGATAAACTATTTTATTGATACCTTGTGGAGTTACTGAGAATATTTTCAGTTAACAGAATTAATAGAACATTTTTCACTGTTTTTATTGAATAGTTTAATTGAGAGAGAAATGCTTTATTTGAAGCAGTGCTGCCCGACTATATAGGGTTGCTAGATACACAGCATACTCATCAATCCTTTTTTTTTTTTTTAACATAACACTTAATTATACTTGATCATATATATATATATATATATATATATATATATATATATATATATATATATATATATATATATATATACAAATTCTTTTTCATATTACATAGCACAAACCATATCAATACTCTAATAAACTAATACATACGATTACAATTATACATATTATAATATATGCATATTTCGGTGAAACTGATACAAAACAACTTCTGAAATTTATAGGGATAAAAAAAAAAGATACGGTATTCGAATGCCAGAGTTTTAAAACCCAAAAATTAGAACGCACACACAGCAAGTCACATAGCCCTATGAACATAGATAAAAAGATATGGTTACTTAAATAATTTAAAATTGAGTAAATAAATAAATAACGATAGTCAACCCCTAATTACCATATATGTGATGACGAATGATCCCAAGGGGGTCCAGAATAATACCCTCGGCACTGCAAGCTCCTCGTCATCAACACCTAGTTCCTCGAAGAAGCTCTCTGCACTTTTAGGAATCATTCCGCGAGACTTTTGTCAGAGAGATGCCCAGAGGCACTGTGAACTCTCTCTCTCTCTCCGAAGGTGTCGCGGAATTTCTCTTTTAGGAAAGGGATGCATTTCTCGTAGATTTCCTTCTTTTCTCTTTCTACTTCATGGGTTTTTTCATCGAGGTCATTGCTCTCATTGCGAACAGTCGGATCCAGGACCAGTACTGCATTTCCGGTCCTGAAGAACTATATACGCGTGTCTTTTTGATCCATCGCTATCAATACAATAGACCTCGTCAAAGCATATGTATTCCCTTTCTCTAAGGAGCCTCATCAATTCGAATTTCACCCAATGGTGCCGGCGTGTTATGAGGAGGGAGTTGTTGGTTCATTTTCCCAGCACATGGGCTGGTATTTCAGAATCTCTGCCGCATTTGCGACAGAAAGACCCAACTTGCTTCGTCTGTCCACTGACTCCGGAGACTCCACACAACGATTCATAGTTGATATTAAGTTTGAAAGCGTTGGACCATTCTAACCCCGAAAGCACTTGCTTCTGACATGTATACTTATTAGCTTTCGGGGTCTCTTTGAAGTGCCTAACTCCAACGCCTTGCCATCTGCAACTGGCTCATTCTTCAAAACAATTTTCTCTCAGCGACTGTCGTAGAGCTCTCATGCTTCGGCCCAGATCAACACCTGGTCTCTTCGCACATTCGGCTATTTCGGAGTTATAATCAAATATAGACCGGAAAAGTGTATCCGGTACACTGGACAGTCCCTGGGCAATGGACCAGTATTGCAATGGAGCCTCCCATTGACAGCGGATCATTCCCAATCCTCGATACCTCCTTGGTTCATACAACATCGCCGATGATGTGCTAGCGGGGAGCCCTATGATCGCCTTGATACTCCTGCGGATATTTACATCAATCCCCTCCAATACGTGCTTAATTTTAAATGAAAATAATACATTCAAAATTAAATATTTAAACTTAAAAACTAAATGAAAATAAAATATAACAAATTTACTAATTAAAATGTATTATAAGTAATAATTGAAGAAAGATAACGCTGTGTGCGTTAACAGTGCTAATGAACTCTTGTATCACTATTTTCTTTAGTTGTGACAAAATGTATTGCTCAATAAAGGAATATTAAAAAAAAAAAATTGTGTTTATGTGAGTGTCAGATGTTACATGTGAATAATATAAATTAATAATTCTAGAAATCAAAGAAGTCCCTGAAGTCCATTTCGATAATATAAATGAAACAATTCCAGATGACAATGAAAATGTGGAGATACTTATTAACCAATTGCTAGAAACAGGTAAATCGTTTCACCATTCATTGGAATTTATCTTTTAATATAGTATTTCAGTATATTTTAACATTGTATTTCAATATATTAACATTAAATAAAAAAATTCGTCCCTTTTCATTAACGGGATATGTAATTCTAATGATGGATGGTAGAACATTTATAATTTCTTTAGCTTCCCCAATCATTAATATATAGCAGTGAATCATTTTTTTATGTCATTTATGAATCTTCTCAGATTCTGACAACCCAGCAATCAATGAAGAACATGGATCCGATGTACACATAAATGAAACAGGTAATATTATTTTAACTATATAAAATTATATATATATATATATATATATATATATATATATATATATATATATATATATTTATTTATTTATTTATTTATTTATTTATATTTAAAAAGTGAATAATTTAACAAGTTCCATTTCATTGTTAATTAAATCCATCGATCATAGTCAATTCAAAAGGTTTCTGAATTCCCAACTTACTATGCAGCTCTACAGCCTACTGTGGGCCTTGGCTTCCTGAATAATAGCATGCCAATCTATTGCTATTGCTCGCTCTTTCCTTCCAGTTCCTCACGCCCAGTGTTCTAAGGTCGCTCTCAACGTCTTGTAGCCATATTTTCTTTGGTCTTCCCTTTCTTTTTGTGCCATACATTGTAGAGAACAATGCCCTATAAGGCATCCTGCTGTAGTACTTTCTAACCACGGGGCCTAACCATTCCATACGCCCAGTTTTAACGAAATGAACTATGTTGCCGCTATTATATAATTCATATATCACATTTTTTCTATATCTCCACACACCGTGTTTAAAAACAGCTCCATAAAATATTCAGATTTCTTTCAAAAATATTCAGCACATAAATTGTGCTTGTTCAAAGGGTCCATGTCTCCGCTCCATAAGTCACAATAGGGCTTACTTAAGTCTTATATAGTCTTATCTTTGTTTCTCGTGACAGGAGCATTGATTGGCAAACAAAAAAAAAAAATTTAGATTGGCATAGTACGCCCGGTTTCTAGCCATGATCCTCTTTTACATCTGTGCAGCGATTTTATTATCAGAATTCACTTCCACCCCTAGGTACGTGAATTTGTTTACACACTCGAAGATGAAACCACATATTTCAATGATCTGTGAACCAGCCGTATTGTCGACCCCGAGCATTGTATTTTGATAGAAAATGTATTTTGTCTTATTTTGATTAATTTCCAGCCCAGCAGTTTCACTTTCGGCTTTCCATATTCTAAATATTTCCTTTATTAACCTCAAATTCCTGGTAATTAGGCATAAGCACAAGTCTGCGTAAGCACATATTTGCACTATTGCGTTAAGTATGCAACCAGGTGAATCCAGTTTTTTTAACACATTATTAACACAGTGCAATATTAAATAATGTGGCAGACAAAGGATCCCCTTAAACAACTGCATTATTCATTGGAAAGTTATAGCTTACATTGCCTTAAATAATTACTTTTGCATTGCTATTATTCATAGTCATTTGTAAAAACCTTATTAATTTTTTTGGAATTTGGTACTCATGTAAGGCTCATTATGGACATTACATATGGTACTCATTAATTTGCTTCTTATCACTCTATCGAAATCTTGCCGGTATTCTACGGATAACATGTGCAGGTCAATCTTATATTCCCAGGCTTTTGGCATTACCTGTCTCAACACAAAAACCTGATGAGTTGTTCCTCTCCTCTTCCTGAATCCACACTGTTTTTCATCCAGTATGTTCTCTGCAAACACGTTGAGCCTCACAGATATAATGCTTGAAAATATTTTATAGGCTACAGCCAATAGAGAAATTCCTCTGTAATTCTCGCACTGGAGTTTAACTCCTTTTTTATATATCGGCCATATCAGACTGGTGCACCACTCCAGAGGCATGATTTCACTACTCCAAATATCCTCCAACAGTAAATGTATTTTGCTTATAAATTCTTCTCCTCCGTACTTAAATAATTCTAAATTCCATTCAAGAACAAAACAAATCATAGAAATTGGGCCATTATTAAAAATTTGTAGAGTATTGTAATTTTTAATTCTGTTGATTAAAACAGGTTTTAAAAATTTTCTTTGGTAGATTAAACTTACCGAGCAAATAAGAATTGATTCTTTCATATGTTTTCTTCTTATTAGCAACCCAAGTTTTAGGCTTTTTTTCACTAACCCAATTATGTTGAGGTGGTCAGGTATGGTTGATTTAATAAGATTTCAAGGATTCTCTCTTCGATGACACCTCTCAGAAGATCTTTTTCAAAAGAAGAAGTTCTTCTCCGACTATCTTTCTTTACAAGGACCACCGATCTTAGCAAGTTTATCCTCCAAACTCGATAATAACACCCAATTTATTTTATTTTATTTTTTTTACAATGAATGACTATTATGGGTTATAGTGACTATTAGAGGTACATCCCCATGAATCTTTTTCTTTTGGCGTTAAAGTCTCTTTTTCTATTTTCTCCCAATATCCCGAATCGTTGGCCAGGGAACTAATTTCCTCTACATTTGGAAGGGAAAGCAGGAAATTCCAGTCGCTACACTGGTGTGGAGAGCCAATCAAGAGCGTTCGTGTCATCCAACATTTTTGACCATTTTAGACATATTTCATCCCTCATTTTGTCCTATTTTCATAAATTCAATATATTGTCTAGAATACAGATTTCTGAACTACAAAATCTGAGAAATATCAATAAATGTGTTTAATTGTGCAAAAACATGCAGTATATATTTTAAACCGTGATATCATCGAATCGAAAAGTAATCGAACTAAATAAATAAATTAAGTAATAGCTCATAAAACTCTATTGAAAAGTAACGTTATTTCTACAAAAAACAAATAATTGATTAGTTTGTTTGTTTAGATAAAAAATTAGTTCATCTTTTATATCTGTAAAGGCCATAAGCAACACAAGAAACAGGAACCACTTTATGATACAAATAGTCTGCGGTACAAATCAAAAAATCATTTTTCTCGATTAATAAGACCCATTGGAACGAATGCCTGGTTATGTGGCAAATGTTTTCGCAAAAAGAATCACAAAAAAGAAAAAAAAAATGGTTAAAATCGTGACCCACGTAATCTCCCCTTGTGAGTTCCTACAGTTTGTTGACGTGTTAAAAAAAGTAAGATTATGAAAGAAATATTATCATTATTTTTTTTTTTTTTTATGAAAAACGTAATATTTGTTCATGTCTTCATAATAGCAGTCAATTTTACTGACCTAAATTGAGTTTTTCAAACCAAATAATATTTTATAGTGCATGGGTCACATACGTATTATATAAATTGAACAGTTACAGATCAGCCAGTGCCACAATCATTCGATCGTGAAACAGTAGGTCGAAGGATTAATAACACAATGGAAAGTTTGAATCAAATGATCGTCGATCTCTCTGCTTTACAGGTCTTGAACAAAGGAGGTAATTTATTAATTTATTTATTTTTTAGTTATAATTTAAAAATTGTCACGAAATCTAGTAACAATGAATTTATATGTATTCTACTATATAATGCAAATGAATACTTACTTTTCTATATAGGACATTAATAATTTCCATCTCATCCTTTGCAACTTTAAAATAATATAATTCTTCAAAATAAAATAATATGAAGAAGTTTTTAAAATTATTATTAACTGATAAATATTTATTTTTAAATCAAGGTTATTATATTCTATTTATATATGTATATATAAAGAATAATACTAGCATTTTAACTATTATCCTAAAACTTGTTCAATCTTTATTGTTTATTTACTATTCAATAACGTGATTCTTAATCAATAAGTCTCGAAACGCTGCCAAAATATAGAAAATAGAAAAGAGCCATGGTTGGTCTGGCCCAATTGGTTTTATTGATGCTACCTACTATGCACATATTTACTATATGAGATAAATACTTTATTGAAAGTAGTACTGCCCTACTACATAGGGTTGCTTTACACACAGCATACCGATCAATCCAATTGGACATAATGTATATATTACATTATTCTATTACCACATAGTGTTATAAAATATAAACTAATAACTACACTGAGCCATCAACATTGCATAACATACACATCAAAAAACAAATTTGAATCCTAAGAATCCAACACTAAATTGCACACACATATATCCACAACTATAGACAAACAGACAAGACGATGCTAACAATTTAAAACAGAATAAATAAATAATAGAAACATCCTCAATTTATGGTAAATTACTATATAAGTAACGGTGAATGATTCCCAGAGAGTCCAGGATAATATTCTCCGCCAATATCGCAAGCTCCCCAACATCAACACCTAGTTCCTTCATGAAGCTCCTTATTCTTTTTGGAATCGTTCCGCCAAACACAAACCAGACGCCCATCACGGTGAACTCTCTCTCTCTCTCTCTCCGAAGGTCTCGCGGAATTTCTCTTTCAGAAAATGGATACATTTATCTTAGATGTTCCTCTTTTCCCTTTCCACTTCACCTGCCTGGTCGGGGTCATTGCTCTGAAAGCGGGCAGTAGGATCCAAGATCAGCGCCGTCCCTCCAGTCCTGGGAAATGTCAGCAACTATGTCAGCATACCTTGTAAAGCTTTCGCTATCGATGCATTAGACCTCGTCAAAACAGGTGAATTATTTTTTTATAAGGAGCCACGTCAACTCGAACTTGACCCTATGGTGCCGGCGTATTATGAGGAGGGAATTGTTGAAGGGAATTAAGGGGACATTTTCCCGGCACATGAGCTGGTGTTTCAGACTCTCTGCCGCATTTGGAACAGAGGGACCCAACTTCCTTCGACTGTCCACTGGCTCCTGGGACTCCACGCAAAGGATATTTCAGCTACATTAAATAATGACGAATCAAATATAAAAACAGTTATAAATTTCCTTAAAACTCATCGATTATTTAACAGAGTATAGAAATGTATATAAACATATATACTTTTTTTTTCGAAGAAGTTTCTAAGCATTAGACAACAAAAATAAAGAACAAACAGGCGTTGACGACCCAAGCGTTTTACGCCTCAAAGCCCAATAAAACAAAAAAAAAAACTACCCGAAAATGCATTTCTTTTACCGTCATATCTATCTATTAACTATCATGGGCAAAGTCTTGGAAAAACTCATCTTAATACGCCTATCCCCAATCATATATTCCACACAATCCCTGATTTTTGCAAATCAAATTTCCCAATCCAGCAATGTCATCATGTAGTAGACTATGTCACCTCTGCATTGGAGCTCAGAATGAACTGCACAAGAGACTTTCTTGATGTTGAACAGGCGTTCGATCGCGTCAGTCAACCGGGACTGCTGTACAAACTGTCAATTCCTATTCTCATCCACACTTTCTCATCATCTGTTCTTATCTAACAGATAAATACTTAAAATTAAATCACAATAATAGTTATTCAAACCTCGTTGCTCAGTCTGCGGGTGTTCCTCTGGGTAATATAATTTGTCTTATCCTCTACACAGCTATCCCATCCTGACACTCCCATCACCACGTACGCCGATGACACGTGTAAGCTATCTGTTAAGAACTAACCCCTTTAATTGCGTCCCAAACCCTCTAATCACATAATATTCCACTAATCCCTGTTAAACAAATCTGTCAACTAGGACCTGACTTGGACAAACGTCTTACTTAGAATCCTCACACAAGACTGAAACGACAAGAAGCTGCTCGACGATGCCGTCTGCTTCAACACTAGTTGTAGAACATTCGTAAAATTAAAAAAAAATAACTCAAAAAAACTTTTAAAATTTAGTATTTGGTGGTTTACCCTTTCGTTCTTTTAAGGTAAACAATTTTTGGAATGTCGATATTTTACTCAAAATATATTTTGAATATTACAATAGTTATTCTTATTATGTTTTTTATTTCTTAATGATATTTACAACTGTATAGAAGAAATACATTTAATAAATTTGAACATATGAATATAACGACGGGTAAACACTTGTTGAGAAACTACCAAATGGTAGCACTCTAATGATATGTCTACATTAGGAGATCACATCTTCTTTTCATACGCCCCGGCGTTTTATAAGGAATTGAAGTGGAAGCAAGGTTAGAAACGAGAGGGTTGGGATGATTCTAAAGTTTATTATGGAAGGATAGGTATCTGGATTCGGACAGATCTGAAACATAAGAAACATTAAGGTCATTATGGACTGTTTTATTTGTGACAAAGTAGGGAGCATTAAGGATTCTACGAAGTATTTTGGATTATAAGGATTGGATACGAGAGGAATTCGAGGGTTAGTGGAGCCCCATATCTAAAACAAATGGAGTATTCTTATTATGTTTAAGAAAAAAAAATTAAAATTATTATTTTTATCATTTATTTGAATAAAATATTACAAATTGCATTCGTAGATGGTTAATTTAGTATATGTGTATTAGTAGAAGGATGAGGTAATTATGCGTGTGTTCATTTTAACTACCTGATAAAATATAATAAATTTATATTACAGGCTTAATAAAATTTAAAACAATAAATTCATGTAAATAAGTCATTTATAATAACGTATTTTACACAAAACTATAAAGTAATTACTATATCTATAACGTAAGTTTGTATTTTTTTAAGTATTTCTTTTTTATCATTAGTATTTATTTTTTTAAAATATTTAGCAACGCATTTCCAGCTTTGAAAAACTCAGGTAAACATTTCAATTCTTTTGAATACATTTATTTGTTTATATATCTATACTTGTATAGTGTGTTCCACCTCTGAAAGTCCCTACTGTAATCGATCATTGCCATTGAATTGCGCATTCAGAACGAAAGAGACAGAACTCAAACTCAGCTGTTTTTAGAAAATTGTATATAAGGCTTTCCAAAACTAATTTATAGTATCATTAATTAATCTTAATCCATATCATGTTTCTTACCATTCATCCATCCATTTACTTTTTTCTATTTTGTTCATTATGTGACTTAATTTTTAAATAAATTCGTTGCTAATTTTCCTTTATACCTTCTTTTTTTTATAGTGATATTTACAACTGTATTAAAGAAATAAATTTAGTAAATTTGAACATATGGATATAATGACATGAAAACACTTGCTGAATAACTACCCAATGGTAGCCCAATGATATGTCTACATTAGGAGATCACGGGGCCCTCTTCTTTTCAGACGCCTCGGAGGGTTATCAGGAATTGAAGATGAAGCAAGGTTAGAAACAAGAGGGTTAGGATGGTTATGAAGTTTATTATGGAAGGATAGGTATCTGGATTGGGCCAAATCTGAAACATATGAAAGATTAACTTCATTATGAATGGTTTTATTTGTGACAGTGTAATGAGTATTGAGGATTTAATTAAGGATTTTGGAATGTAAGGATTGGATAAGATTGGAATTCGATGGTTTAGTGGAGCTTTATAGCTCAATCCTTTATAATTAACTTACGTTTCTATTACTTCTGGCTCTTCAGTTATAATGTTTTGAATTTCTTCAATATTGAGGTTCGTTATTTTACTATCGATATTATTAGGTTGGCAAATAAGTGATTTAGGTTTTTCTATTTATTTTTATGTCACAATGATAAATGTGTCGGACCAAAGCGTAGAAAACCATTTCGGCTATGTTTCCAGGCTTAACGTTTGGGTCCCTCACATAATAGTTTTTCTGAAATCACAAAAAAAAAATTTTATAACCTCAATACGACTTTAGCTATCTCCAAGAAATTTGGCAGGAATTTAGGGCTACATAAACTACACAAAGTGAAATCAACAGGACCTTAACAATAAATTACAAATGGAGATAAAAGATAAAAACCGATGAGCAGTTTTCGTTTATTTATTCCTTACGTAGGTATTTAATCAAAAAATCATTCATACGGATTTAAAGAGCAATAATTCAGCTTTCCAACGGACATAGTAAAACTTAATTTGGAGAGTATCCAGAAGAGTTATAAATGATCGGAAGGTTGTTGTGTTCCACCAAGACAACGGTAGGTGCCACACCTCATTGGTCACTCGCAATAAATATTGAGCCTTGGAGGCGACCTTTTGCCACACCCTCCTTATTCGTCAGCTAGCTCCAAGTGACTACCGCTTATTCTGGTCTTTCCAGAACTCCATGAATACGAAGAAATTCCAAAAAGAAGATATCAAAAGCTACTTGGATCAGTTTCTTAACAATAAACTCCAGAAATTCTATGAACATGGCGTTATGCAGTTAGTGGAAAGATGAGAAAAAGTCATATCAAATATATATTATTAATATATTGTAGATTAAAATAAATTTTATGTTCATAATACATTGAGTTATATTTCACCCTGAAAAACTGAAATGACTTATTTGCCAACCGAATACTATCACAATATTTTCGGGAGTGGTCAATGTTAAAATCGACAGTATTTAAAAAAATCTCTCCGATAGCATATAATGGATCTTAATACCGAATAAATACGAAATGTCAAACAAAATTAATATAAGAAAAGGTATCTAAATTTCCATTGTATTTTCAAAAAATAGGTTTCCGTTACCAGAGTTATTGGTCCTTTAAACTCTGAACAAATCGAAACAATTAAAATAAATCGTTATGCGAGCAATATTTGGTATTTTTTTTATTTTGATGATTCTATATCGAAAAATATTAAACATGCGTTCTGACGTTCGTTTCAATGTTTATATTATTGTTTTTACCTTTGTTTTAAGTAATTATTTACCAATCGATTTCTGATTGAATTAGAGAAAAATTGCCGATAATATTAAATAATTATACATTGTCAATTATAAAATCCAAAAGACGCTTCCTATAAATTAGGTCAAATCAATTTTTGTTAGATTCGCTTTTGGAGTCTTATAAAACTCTTCCAAACTAACTAATCAAAACACATTCCTTCAAATCAGCCTATGACTCCGTTGACAGAAACTGTCTCTGGAAGATCACGACTGAGCTGGGTGTTCTCGGGAAATTAGTGAGGTTGACGAAGGTGTGTACAAATGATCCTAAATGCAGGGTACTAATCAAGGAGACGTATCTGAAGCCTTTGAAGTTCGAACGGGTTTGAGGCAGGGAGATGGACTCTTGTCTATGCTGTTCAACTTAGCACTAGAGAAAGTAATAAGAATAACATCACGCGAAGATGGAGGAGTGCATGTTGGAATGAAACATGAAAAGTAGATTGATTACATCTAAAGCCGCTAATGACCCGCTCGGGTAGATGCGGATTGTAACAATAAATAAATAAAATAAAATTTTAGCATATGCCAATGATATAGCTGTCCTCGGAAGTAATCAAGAGGATATTGAGAGACTCGCTAGGACTCTATTAAAAGAAGCAGAGCAAATCGGACAACAGGTCAATGTAGATAAAACAAAAGAAATTATAGTTAGCCGAAATATCCTCCCTAATAACATAATCTGCGTGGATTCTAAGTCATTTCCCGAAAGTTGATAGATTCAAATACCTCGGCTCCACAATAACCTCAATAAATGATCAACTAACAGAGATACACCAGCGAATAACAAGTGCGAACAGATCTTTCTTCTCTCTTTCAAAGTTACTGAAGTAATAAAGTAAAGTTCCAGAAAAATCTCTAGAAATCTCAAAATAAGTTTGTACAACGCCGTGATTAAGCCAGTTCTGCTGTACGGTTGTGAAACCTGGGTTCTAACCGGCACATTAGAAGCCGGAATTGAGAGATTCGAAAGAAAAGTACTACGTAGGATAACAGGACCTATATGGGACCAGACCCTTGGCACATGGAGGAGAAGGAACATTAAAGAACAGTTGAAAGAAACGGGTCAGTCAATATCTCGTGACATGAAGGCAAGGAGGTTAAGATGGGCAGGGCATGTAGATCGTAGTAATCCATCAGGACGCCTCTACACGACAATGAATTCCACATTAGTAGGCAAGAGACCACGTGAGAGGCCAAAAACCAGATGGATAGATAGGATAAACAAAGATACGGCTGAGCTCCATGCAGCAAACTGGAAAGCAGTAGCCCAAGATAGGCAGAGGTGGAGAAGGCTGGTTCAGGCGGCCAAAGATCTACAAGGTCTGTAGAGCCATCCGAGAAAAAAAAAATACATATATATCATTTTCATTTACTTGCCGTTTAGTATTGTTTGTCAAATCCTTCTTATGATTTCTTTAAAATCTAGTCATGCGTGTATGTGCCTGAATCGCTCTCGATCAGTCTCCACTGAGTTTAGCCACCAGTGACGCGGTTGAGAGAGTAGCGTAGGGATCTCTTGGAGTTCTGCTTTTACTTCTATGTTTGGAGGGACACGCCTGGCATGGGATTCGCTGCCTAATTGCAGATATAGGTACATTGCAGATATGTACATAGGTATGACTGTGTTTTATGTTTTTAATTTACTTATCAAGGTTATTTTATTTTTATTGTACATAGTTTTTATTATTATTTTACATTTGTTATGAGCTATGGGGCTCCACCAAACTTTCAAATTCCTCTCGCATCCAATCCTTACAATCCAAAATCCTTCGTAAAATCCTCAATGCTCCTTACTTTGTTACAAATAAAATTATCCATAATCACCTTAATGTTCCTTATGTATCAGATTTGGCCCAATCCAGATATCTGTCCTTCCATAATAAACTTCATAACCATCCCAACCCCCTTGTTTCTAACCTTGTTTCCTATTCAATTCCTGATAACCCTCCGAGGCGTCTGAAAAGAAGATGGCCACGTGATCTTCTAATATAGACATATTGTTAGAGTGCTACCAATGGGTAGTTTCTCAACATGGGTTCCATGTCATTATATCTATGTGCGAATTTACCAGATTTATTTTTTGTATACAGTTGTAAATATCACATAAATAAATAAAAAAAAAACATTTGTTAATTTTATGTTTTCTGTGTGTATGGTGTGAATGTTTTCATATCTCATTATAATTATTGTCCACGTGAAAGATTATTATATTTCTAAATACATAAATTAAAAACAAAAAAAATAGTAAAATATTGTTTCCAAACGAAGAACTGGCCTCATATTTATAGTTATTCTAATAAAAATCATAGTACTATTACAGAGCAAATAACTGTAAAATTTTAAAATATAAGAAAACTCTTAGTAGAAAAAGATATTAGACTGAAAGTAGATGTAAACAAACAAAGAAAAACAGGATAATATCAACAGAAACATTAAAAGAGTAACAGAAAACGTGGCACAAATCCTTTTCACCGTCAAATATTTTAACTCTATTTGGTATGAGCAATAATAAGCCTTTAAGGTACGGACTTTCAGCTATGGGATAACATACATCTATAAAATAATTACTGATAATTTTTATATTTTTTTAGATTCCGTCAGACCTGAACATTCTAGCGTGAACGAGAAAGGTATGTATTCTTATTTTTAATATATTTATTTGTTTATATGAATATTTTTGTATATATGTATATGTATATATAAGTACGAGCTGATCAAATGCATTTCTTCATTCCGCTAATTGAAACAAGAGCTGGACAGTATTTCAAATAAAGTTGTTTAAAATACAAAATAAATTCATTTATTTTGTATTTTTAATTTTTAGAAGTAAAATATAAAATAGATATAAATAAAATAAAATATAGATTGCTTGTAATTTCATTTGGTTTTTAAAATACAAACTACAGAAAACTTGTATTATATGTACTCTATACTCTATTTTAAATACACAAAATAAATTACCAAATAGCTTATATATCATATGCTGTAGGTTATATGTTATATGCTGTACCCTGTATTATATGCTGATCTTCAATTAGAAAGTATTTTGATTCTGAAATAATTTAAAATACTTATTCTTAAACCAATTTGAATACTCTGTAATTAAAATATTGATTGAGTACTTGAATACCTTCAGTGCTCGAATCACGCCCTGATGATGACCCACATGTTTGGGTTGAAACATCGGCACCAATAAAAACTTTATAATGAGTGCGTCCTGAATATTTATCACTCATGACCTGTAGAACAGTCGATAAACTCCCTTCTGTAATTAAAATGCATTATATCTTAAAAATACAAAATGCATGGTACTTTAAATACTGTATTTTAGAAAAGTGAGAACTAGACACATTCAGCTTAACGTTCGAGTATTTTTATCTGAAGTTTTGAAATCTAAAAAAAAAAAACTGAATTGAATCATTCATTTCAATTGAGACATTTTAACAAATTAAAAAAAAAAACATCTATAACACTAAAAATTTACTTGATAAAATACCACTTAAAAAACTATCTCACTTATACAATCATTCTTGGATTAAAAATGTGTCTATGAAAAATTTTTAATTTCCACCTCTGCGTCGCCTTTAGGCTATACTGGTTTTCCCCGGACCATGGGAGATGACGGGGGATTAAAGCCTTCCCAGCTTCGGTAAGGGAACTTGTAGTTATTTCATCATATAAACTTCGGGTTGTCAGATTGTCGTGTAACGCGTTTATTCTATGAAAATTTCATACGAGTCACTTCTGAAATAAATAATTGAATTCAAACATAAATTATTTCCCTCATACATACCATAAAACGAGTTGAAAACAATTTTAATAGTGAATAAATTTTATATTTTCTGAATTATTAACTTATTTATTTGTTTTACTAGTAGATCTGAGAATTTGAGCTTATGTCTTTTAATCCAACTTACCTTATGATTTTAAAACAGAATAATCAATGGATTCCGGATCAGCTTCTATTTTTTATTGAATCGTTTGACTTAAATATTAACTATCATGGTGTAGGCAATTTATTTAAATATACAACATGTATAAAACATAAGTATTTTCTATTGCATTGTACTAATCGGATATTATGTAACAATTTCAGGTCCAAACAAACAACAAATTGTTGAACTGACGAAAAACATTCATTCGACTTTGAAATATTTGTCTAAAATTCTCGACGATTTGCAGATTTTACAAACGACGGAGACCCAAGGTAATTAATTTTCTTTCATAATTTGAAATAATTACTTAGGTTGCTTAGAAAATAACTAACTTAGATGGATAAAAATGATGTATATTTTAATATAGATATAGATAATGTGAACATTAATTTTATATACCAGTGTTGCCAAAAACCAGTGACGCCTAATTGTTGCAAAATCGAAACTAAGAGTAGTAAAAAAAAAAATCGTTTGTGTGAATAAAAAGTAAGGCGAAATAATTATTAATACTAGACAATTTTAGTTACAACCTAATGTAAAGAATTATTAGAACCGATCTACTTAAGCATTTAACTCTTCCAATGTTACACTCGGTGTTCAGTTAAGTTTTCCCATTCTGAAATTTTACCATTAGGTAATATTTCAATAGTATTTGGTGGTAACATTTTTAAAAGTTCATTGAATTTCCGACAAAATAATGAAAAAAAAAACCATCTAAATCGGAATAGTTTTAGCAACGTTACAGTGTATTGAATTGTGTACAATTATTTTAATAATTGCACAAGTGTCCGTTTACATTGCTTTAATTTATCAAAGAAATCGTACTCTAATGATTTCTCTGATCAGTTATCAGGAAAATTATTCTAATTCAATTGTGTTATATTTAATGAACATTTAAAAAAAAATAAAAAAATGTTTGAAATCGGTAGAAAAGTCATATGAGGGGATACACCAAATGTTTTATTTTAATGATTGGTGAACTTGAATAGATTATCTTTACTCTACAACTTTTCCATTCCAAGGTGAGAACCTATCATTATTTTTCTTGATATTTAATGTATTGTAAAGTTAATTTTATTAATATGGCTGGACTTGACTATGTTTATGTCAATAAAACAACTAAATGTACCTATTCTGTAGCGTTTTTCAATAATCTTAAGAAACATGTTTAATAAATAGCAATAATTTAAGAGGTAACTGCAAGAACTAAGAAGAAGTTGCAATTGGGCAACACTAGTTTACACTATGTATTGTTTATAGATTTTTGTCTCCAAACATTTTTATATAGTTTAGTTTTGCATTACTCTTAAAATCATTGTAAGATGGGCGTCAAAATTTTTTTTTCAAAGTGATCTTTGAAGCTTAACCCAAATGCCGTTTCTCACCGTTCACTCCATCAACTCTACCGTGGAAACGCCATTCTTTAATATATGACCATTCACACACCGCGCACAACTTATTATTTAGTAGTGATATGTTTTATCATTAAACATTATTATATTTAGTAATGAAACAAAAATTAGGCTTAAATAAATAAATTATTATTATTTTACTGTAAATCAATGATAATTTGTCTTTGAAGGTGTTCCTGGAGAACGTTATCATAATCTAGAAGGAGAAGTGGAGGAATTAAGTAAACACTTAGGTAAATAAAGATCATCGTTATAATATATACATATTATATAAAAACTTCTTGTATTGAATTATTTTAGATTCTATTTCAATAGAGCACAACTGTAATATAAAGATCACATTCATCTCATATTTACAGCTAATGTTGATAAATAAACATACATTTTTAAATATACCGTTTAATTCTGTTAACGGTATATGTCAGTTAAAACTGCCCTACTTAACTACAAAAATTATCTTATTTGCATAGAATGTAATTTTATTTTAAGTTCATTAAAACTTTATTCAATGCCTTGTAACCGAAACAAAAAATAAAATTTCATTTTTTTTTTCTTATCAAAATCAAATACATTTTAAACTACAAAGCTGACTAAACTTTAAAATAGCATGTTGCTAAGAAAAAAACACCAAGAGCTAATTCAACTTTAAAAGGTTTTGTATTATTTATTTTTAAATAGTTCTAAAACAGTTCTCGGATGTAAAATCTATTTCAAAATATGAAACAATCAATTTAAAAAATAAAACAATGCATTTAAATTTTTAAAAAATAGTGCACTTTTTTTGTTCAAAGTAAATTAAGTTTTTTTTATTATTGAATAAAATAAAAGCGAATAAAACTATTATCCAAGGGCAATACTATCCATTCACATATACAAGAAAAAGAAACATAAACAATTAAGGACGAATCAAAATAATAAATAAATAAACTAAAGCAAAAATATACAATTATACTAATAGGTCGTAATAGAGTAAATAAAATGATATAATTAAAATAATATGTGAACTTCACTAATAAAGGGATATGTACAAATAATTAATGAGTAAGAAAATGATAAAATTAAAATAATATATGAACTTCACTAATAAAGGGATATGTACAAATAATTAATGATTAAAAAATTATTCGAAAACAAAAAGTAGATTACACTTGATTTTAAAAATTAAAAAAATAAATGAATAAATAAGAGTCATCTAAAATCCATTCATAACTAAACACAGACCCGTTTTTGTCAAATTATTAACCCTTCTGAAACATCGTGAATATCTTTAACTCATAGTAACCTAGAACATTTTAATCCTCGAAAATGCTCATAAATCGGGTGATTTCTCGTGTACTTAATTAATTTAATGAGTTAATAAAATATCATTAAAATTCATTTGCTTTTTTCTTAAATCGAAAGATAATTTGATCATGAAATCGAAAATAAGGTGCTTTACAAAAATATTGGTCGTTGTAGCCTGTATAACTGTATATTTTGACGTGTTGTGATTGACGTCACATATTTTTGAAGGATCCCTTTTTCTCGATCCTGTTATCAAATTACCTTACAATTCAAGTGGAAAGGAAATGGATGTTAATGAGTTTTTTTAGTATCTCGTTAAAAAGACAAATTTTACCGATCTCCAGATTTAAAACGTCCCATGTCCGAAAATTTTCATGGATAAAAAATTTGCATGTTCCTATTAGAGCCATCACCAAGTTTTTAGAAGGATGGTAATAATTTGATAAAAGGGGTTCTGTAGGATAATTACATTCACTGAAGAGACTCTGAGATAAGCTTTTTTTCTTCCACTTGTGAGAGGCAAATTTGAAAAAAAAATAGATGAATTTTATTAAAGTTAATTAGAAAGTAATGTTAAAAACCTATAATATTTTGGGAGAATAAAATGTAAGTAACTTATATTTTTTTAACAAATTTTTGTAAAATAATTTATATTAATTTGAAAAGTTGTTTTTTTGTGTTGTATATTTTAGTTTGTTTAACTGGTTTCTACATTGAACCTAAAATATATTGCTATATTTTTTTTAGATTGTTAAGCAGGGGGATGCAGATTCTCCGAAACGTACAATAAATAATTATAGGAAGTTAATTTTGTTTTTATTATACTTACCAGTGAGGCATAAACTTAAGTGTGAATACACATTATAATATAAAGGTCAAAAAGTTAAAAACTATATATACAAATTTTATTTCAGGTTTAGAGCTAATGTATAATCAAATTTGTATTTTTGAACTTTTTATAATTCTGTTGACTTGTTTCTGGAATACTCTTTTTTTCTTTCATAAATACGCATTAATAAAGACCATGTAAACAAAATTATCAATCAACAAATTTTAAAAATAAATAAAAAATCTTTAATAAAAAAAATAATAATAATAAAAATCCGTGGTTAAGGCCACAAAATACGTGATGTGAGAAAAAGTCTCAGGCGCGACAACCCATTGATTGATCTAGCGGCCAATGAGGGGTTAAGAACCAGTTCAAAATATGGAATTATTAAATTTTTCAAAAATTTGACCTTTTTGTATTTTGAGCATTTTAATATATATAGAGGTTGAATAAATATATTTCACTACTACATCTTTGATTATTTACTTTTAGTTCTTTATTTAGGTATAAAACATACTTTAATTTGATTGATTCCAAGAAAAAGTTTTGGGTCATGAAATTCTTACATGATTATTCAGCCTTGTAAGAAAATACTTGATAAATTTGTGTGGAAGTGTTTTAAAATAAAGTGTGATAAATGCACTACAACAACCTCGGTAAGGTATAAGTATAAGTATTTAAAACTCGTTTATATTTGGTCCCGGGAAATATCAGTATCATATACCAAAAACCTCGGAAATATTTTTTTTCATAACTATTTTTCCTGAATTTTCTGGAGATTGTATTTAGTTATTATAACTGCAGTAAAAGACAACCTTCAAAATAATTCTTCAATAATTGATGATAATTGAGCCATAATATTTTTACATCATCATTCACATTGATTCTATAAACTGTTCTTGGCATATCTGATGTGTATTTCAATGATTTTGCTTATCTCTCACTTGTATTTTCTATTGATTTATGAGTAAACCGTGTTATGTAGCAACTCAATTTCCCTTCCAAACTTTTCTAAAGTATAATTCATTAAATAGGTTTTTATTAATACAAACATTAGTAAGTTATAAGTAACCTAAACAAGCATGGCAATTTTTTTTTCTATCTTCAAATATCCATCCGCAGCTGTCATAATAGTGACAATTAGCAGATTTGTTGTTACGGTACAAAATGGCATGATAAAGAATAGTAGCCAGTAGCACGTCTTCTCTGGCCTGTTTACATCCTTGAATCAGAAAAGGAGATCACTCATCCAGGTCTTTTTCAGTCTCCTCCTGATGAGGATGTCAGCCTTGGTCATGTCGTTGTGATGTCCGTGTAGTTTAAGATGAAATCGGGAGCAGAGAGTACGTATGTCTTGGTCAATAGTTAGTTGTCTCAAAGTTTTGTTGTTGGCGTACCAAGTCCTAAAAGATCCTGCCTTTTCAAAACTTCGTTTACACAGTTCGGCTAAAATTTTACCTCGATAAAGGAACATTTTGGCGGATTATAAACACTTTTCGCACTTGCGGAAAGTCTCTAAAAAATCGTATATTTTAATCGCTCCTACAAACGCGAATGAGAGATTGTCTTATAAGAGGGGACCATGAGAATAGAAAAAGGACTTGAGACTAATTAGGGGATAGTAGCGTAGTGGAGGGTGCTTGGAATAGGTATAGACTGTAAACTTCAGACTCAAGGAGTTCCTAGACAGATGCCACGATTGATGTAAGAGAAATACTCAAGCAGCGGCCAATGACGGTTTAAAAAAAAACATGCGATCAATCAAATGTAAAAAATCCTTTTTTCTGCTTATCACATAGTCTGTGTGATCTTCAGTTACAGGTCCCGATGCAGGTCAACATTCAGTTGGTTCCGACACTTCCAAAATATTATCAACTTTACAAGAATCAGGTAAAACTTTATATAATTCTTTTTATTATAGATAAAGAAATAAATACTTCAACACAAATATATTTAATTTAAATAAGTTTTATCAGATAAGAAGCTATATAAACACATTATGTCATGAGCTTAAATATATAATATACACATGTATATACAATTTGTCCCGTAAGTAAATGAAAATATTTAATAGGACGATAGCAAACCACAATAGCAACGAAAACGTTTTTTATATAAATAACGGTCCTGTTTTCTGCAGACAAGTAGGAAATTTAATTTTTTTTTTAAGCGACATTTTTTTGTTGATTTGGAAGTGATTAATAAGAAATTATTTGATTGAAGAAATTAATCAACAATTGTTTCATAGTAAACTAGACAGCTGGAAGAGGCTAAACTACGGTATATTTAGTTTTTCAAGAAATCATAGAGCATTCATGATTTTTTATTTTTTATTATATACTGGAATATAATTATCCTTCTTTTAGAAAAAAATGCTTGTTTAATAAGCTTTTTATTCATATGAAATTAAGTTAAGGATTGCTATGGAATAAGTTAAGATTCATCACTTGTTTTGTTCCCGTGATTTTAGATAAAATAATTATGATAATTTATTCAATTTTTATTTTCTATGGCCTGGAATGGATTTCAGTAAATTCATCAAAGTTGTTAGAACGGATAAGCTGAGAAACATCATCTTTTACCATTCACAGTTTTAAAATGGATCATTTGAAGTTAAAACACAACTTCATCAAAAAGTCAAAACAGAAGTCAGTTTTGTAAAAATGTTTTTATATTTTTCTTCCTCATTGCTATGCAAAACAAAAAATTACTAAGGGTTCAAAAAAGTAATCGATACAATTCCTTAAACATAGCTATAATTCATGGGCTATAATTATTAGCAAACAAATAGTTCTTTCAGGTAAAAAAATTGAATGCGTGCCCGTTGAATCATTTCTTATTTAAGAACCGTGATAATTATTTGTCACCGTTTAAAAAAAGAAAAAAAAAAATAAATAAATAATTTATTTTCGGTTTATGTAGCAGGATTATTTTTATCTTTTAAAAAAAAGTGCCAAGTAGGTAAATAATATATAGTTCTATATACATAAATATAGTTCCCTTTTTTTTTTAATTTTCAAACTATACTGCATTTAACTATACTGCATATTGTGGAGGTGTTATGTTAAAAGATGTTGGTATCTGTAACTTATTCGGCAGAAAATTGTAAAAAAAATAAAGAAGACTTTAGCTAGGGTCTGTCGTTAGTTATTTATAAGGAATCCAATCAGTGACAAATAACTAAACCTTAAGAAAACTTTTTACTCAACGATTTCAAGTTTTGGTCTAAATATGTGAAGCATTCTAAATAATTAATTTTTGTTTACTTAAACGTATTTACTTTTTATTAAGGCACTGACCAATAGATGTTGTTGGAACAAATCGTAATTAAATAACTAACTCCTTGGCGCTACAGACAGGAGTGGTCTTTGGCCGTCTCAATGAGCCTTCGCCAGATGGCTCTATCTTGCGCAGTCGCTCGCCAGTTGCAATACTTCTCTGGCGTCTCGGATGAGGCATCCTCCCATCTTTCCCTCTTGTTCTGCAGAGCTTCCCATCAAGCAACTTCCTTGTGACTTCTGGCATTCTGGCCACATGGCCAGCCCAACGTAGTCGCCCAGCCTTGTGTAGTAGAAAGCCCCATGTATTTACTCCTTTATGTGACATTATTTGAGGCAATTAGAAGGAATATATAATATATAGGAATGTGAGGTTGCACTGTGAGTTGTACTCACTTGTGCAGTGGACAAATTGTTCTTTGAAAAGTCTCATATCGATAAATGATCAAGGAAGAAGGTGGGAGGTACCGAAAGGACCCAGGAGGTAGCAAAAGCTGGAGAGAGGAGAAGGCATTCTAGGCCGGGACAGGTTGAAAGGAAGTTGCCAGAAAAGAGGAGGACTCACTTTAGGCCTGGACACGAACACGAGAAGATTTCATCTGGGAAGAGAGGCTTACTACATTGAAGACTAAGAATACCAAGCCTGCAGTTATTAGACTTTAATATATTCACTTATATCAGTTGTTAAAATTAATTGTTTTATTAGAAAGGAGTGAATAGTCCTTATATTTAGTTGTCCTATAGGCTTCACAATTGAAGAATAAACCAGATGAGTCAATTCATTCAAAGTGTATTTACTAAGTTCCACATTCCATATATATATTCTTATTGTTTCTCCTCACTCAATGTCACAAAAGTTATTAGATTCCCGAATTCCTAACAAGAGTTAAACACAGTCAAAAAGTCTATATCCAGTGCCGGGGTTTTGTTTTAATGATTACCTACATTCCAAGACCTATGATTTGTCGTTTGGGTATAAAAACTAAGGCAGAAGTAAAAAAAAATTACATATACTTGTTATAAAATAAGAAAAAAACTCGAAAAGGGACATTGTTAATTGAATGATCCAAACCATGAGTCCCTAACATACAAGTGAACAATTAACTTGCCAACGCTTTTTGACATCTCACCATGCCATTCCATCTTAAAACATACTAAAGGAAACAGAAGAGGAACGTAATATAAAACAGCTTAGTAGCAGGAATCCAGGAGGGGAGATACTAATAATTGAAATATAATAATACAAAAATGTGTTAATAAAATAAAAAAGGAACAACAAATTAATACATACAAAAAATGGACTCGAAGGTGTATAAAACATACATAACCACAAAATTTAATGGATACAAGGATACTCCACAAATACTGAAATAATAATACAGTACTTCAAAAATAAGGAAAAAGCTTGAAAAGAGAAACCATGAATGGAACAAATCAAATTATGAAGCCATGAGTCTCTGACATACAAGTAAATTTCCCACATATTAATGTATATTAATTTCTTCTTCCTTTTTTTTTTTTATCAATTTTAGTAACACATTTTTGTACTATTAATTTCAAGTATGAGTATATTTTATTGGGTGTATCCCTGCTTTAAATTGTTACAAATAAAGTAATTGTAAATTTAAATTCAAAGTAAAAAATGGTTCATATTTGTTTTATGAATTATTAGAAAAAGATTTTTGAAAAAATAAATACAAATGGAGCCATTATTTGCGCCCTTTTCCCCATATTGCAGTAAACCTGTAATAATTGTACATGCATTGAGCTCTGGCCTTCATTTAAAGGACAGAACCCTCGTTATAGTGTACTCGCGTTATAAAAGTTGGTAAAGGAAACAGAATGAAGGGAACATGAGAATGAAGTAAACATGAGAATGAAGGGAAGGAAGGTAAAGGTAACGAAAATAGAGTAAATTACAAGTAAGCCTACTAATATAAAATTATCATTACATTTTAAAACTGTTCCGCGTTATTTCCCAATCTGTATGTTTGTAAGCCATGTTATAATGAGGGTCCATACATAGCACCTCACTTCTAAAGCAACGCTTGCTGAAATATAATAAGATTATTTATTGATTTCTAACTCTTTAAAAGAGCATCATTTATGAATAATATGAATTTACAGTTACAGATACTGAATTGAGGGAAATAATCAGGGAATACACGATAGTCGTGGAACGTTTTAAGATATATGGATATGAATATTTGCATCATACAGGTAATTATTTGAAAATGAAAGAATGAAGAAGAAAACTAAATTTTATTCTAGGATATTTAGACCTCTAAGAATAATAGTAATGAACAGAAATAATTGATTTACGGAGTAATTTAACTTTTAAATTATAATAAAGGATAAACATAAGTAAACAAATAAAATTGTGGACAATAAATATCAATATTTTTTACAAATTTTGACTGATAAGTAATATAAATAATACATATATATCTGTGAAATAACAGATTTCAATGTTGAAAAAAAAAATTTTAAAGTATATTTAAATTATTAGGCAATGAAAGTATCTTTATCTGTATCTATGTATAAAGGCGTTTGATAGAGTTTGGCATCCGGGACAGCTGTATAAACTCCGAAAAATCCTATCTACATAATTCCTCATTATCCGTTCCTTCCTTACTGACACTTTAAAGTAAATCACGACAATGCCTATACATCCCGCTTTTCCCAGTATACAGGCGTTCCTCAAGGTAGTATCTTTACACAGTCTATACAGCTGACATCCAAACCCGTCCCAACACTGCCATTACCACATAGGCCGATGACAAGTGTATTCTATCAGTTAATAACGCCCCATCAATTGCATTCCAAACCCTTCCCCTTCAATCACACATCACAAACCTTGAAGAATGGTGTCAAATCTGGAGGATTAAAATTAATTCCAATAAATACCATCAAATCACCTTTACCCTTCGTCGTAAACCTATGACTGCCTGTCCCTCAGCATCCTTTAATAACACCATACTTATCCCTGTTGAACAAATCCAATACCTAGGATTCCATCAGGTCACTCACTAACCAAACGTGTCATTCACTAGTAATCCTTATACAGGACTGAAATGACAAGAAATCGTTAGACGTTTTCGACTACTTCAGCACTTAGTAGACAAGTAGACGCTCTAATGTTCCAATTAACTACAAAAGACTCATGTACATGACAATAATAAGTCCTATTTAGACTTACGAGATTGGGCTTTGGGAAACCATTAAGCCATCGAATTCTTATCGTATTCAATCCTTACAATCCGAAATTCTCCTTAAAATCCTCAATGCTCCTTAACTTTTTAGAGAGAGAAATACTTTATTTAAAGCAGTGCTGCCCAACTACATAGGGTTGCTTGACACACAGCAGGAATTTGTATATAATTTGTATGTCCAAAAAAAAAAAAGGATTGATGACTATAATCCATTTTATTTTTGGACATACAAATTCCTTTTCATATACAAACAATATAAATACTAAAAATCATTCATGGTTACCTTAATGTTCCTTATGTGTGGCTCAATCCAGATACCTATCCTGAACTACCTGATAAATTTCTGAACCATCCGAATCCTCTTTTTTCTGATACTTCTTCCTCATCGATTCCTAATAACCATCCAAGGCGTACACACACACACACATATATATATTCCATACATAAGTCACATATACATAAATATAATCGGTCCTAGTATGTAGTCGCCCCATGTCAACCTCCATCTAAGACCCTCCCGCTCTCCTGTAGTGTTCCTCAAAGTACCTCTCTATCTCCTACTCTGTTTGCAATTTACAGTAATGACCTTCCACTCCTGATCCAACACTGCCAATACCATATCGATGCAAATGATTTCCAAATATGCCTGTCCTTCCTGCCCGCCGACCTATTATTAGCCATAAAAAAATTTCAAGAAGACTTGGGTTTGATTTGTGACTGGGAGAGAGCTAACAAGTTCAAGTTGAATGATGCAAAGGCAAAGGCAATCTTAATAGGCTCTGATAACCTTCTTAAATCTGTACCTAATATTCCAACTCTGTTCCTACATGATAATCCTATCAAATTCTATCCCTCCATCAAAAACCTTGGAATAACCTTTGATCAAAAGCTTTCCTAGAAAAACCATTTATTCAATATCTCCCCTGTACCATTTCCACCTTAAAACCTCTAAATTAGCCCCCGTCACCTATTTCCTCTTGAAACCCACAGGCTCCTAGTCATTTCTTTAATTTATCTGCACTTTGAATATTGCTGTGAGGTATATGGGGGCGTTTCTGGGGATCACGAGGCGGAACTAAAACGTTTGATAAATTGACTTTTACAATACATCTTCGGGATCCCAAGGGACGCCTCTGTTTACCGTTTTTATGCAGATTTAAAGTGGTTTTATCCTTCCTACCGTCGTAAGTATTTCCTGGCACCCTTCCTCTTTTAAGTCATTCAATTCCACCGTCTTTCATACATCTCCGAGCTCCTTCAATTCAAATCCTCTGTTTGTTCTCGCAATACTCGTTCAAGGTCTTCTGATTTATACACAAGGGCCCACCGAACGGCTATTTTCGACAGATCGTTCATTATCCGATCCTCATCCCTATGGAACTCCATCCCTTCACTCATCCATCAATCCAATACCCTTCCTACCTTTAAATACTGCCTGTTCAATCATTTCTTATCCATCCAGTCTCCATAAAATTGTTTAACACTACTGTAAATATGTATATAAATTATTAAATCGTTCTTCATTATTATTTTCAATTTTTTATATTTTATTATTAACTGATTAAAATTAGAAAGTAACATATACTTTTTTATTATGACTATTTAATTACTCTGTATTTTTGTTTATGAATCTCTGAGGCTTATAATCCCACATTTCTGCCTTTCTGTATTATCCTAAAGGAAATCCTCCCAGGATAAAATAAATAAAGTATTATTATATTAATTATTTTGACGTTGATGTTAAAAAAATTATTTTAGTTAAAAAATTTTTTATCGTGTTATAACAAGCACTAATTTTAAAATAATATTCATTATGATTTCGAATTAACAACGATATTTCCTAAGTTTAAATAACGTTTTCAAACAATAATTTATTATTATTAGAATGCGAAATTTGTTTTATCTATTGATTTCTTTTTTTTTTATTGTTTGAAGGAATTTATCGTCTTGAAGAAAATATTACTTTTGCAGCTATACTTTTTTCTCACTCTATTAATCATTATAATAAACAACGCTAATAATGACATTAGAACATTATTGAATATTTTTGTATTTTAACGAAAAATTGGATCGAAACGTCGGCGTAAAGATTAAAATACTCCTTTAACAATTTAGTATTTGTTTTACCGCAAACCCCCTCCCCCTCGCTCTCGACCAAATCCTTCTCATATTGTAATTTTTTATAATTTTATAAAATTGGTGAAGTAAATGTTTGAGAAAATATTTTCAACTTCCTTTTGGTCTACAAAATTTGTTATTAGAGAAATTGCCTGACATTGCCTTGGTAAAGGAGGGGGTAGGCAGCATCCATGTATCTGTGAATATTTTTCTAGCATAGGAATTTTTCACTTTTTGCTTCCTGTCTACTGAAGTAAAGAAAGATTTGTATTTGTACAGGAGGTTAAAAAAAAAAGAAAAGCTCAGATTCAAAAATTTCCACTTGCGTTACTGACAACAAGGATCTAATTTGGTTAGGTGTCATGTCACCTACTACTGTTTATCCGATTTTCATAAAATTTTGAAAAATTTTTACACCTAATGACTTCCGAAAATAACTTATTGAACTGTTGGGGCTTTTCTTGTTTATAAATATTTTTAGCTTCATTGTAAGAGACTTTCTTAGTGAACTGGATGGTTTTAATTACTTTATTCATCTTGGAAATAGGTCATTTTTTATCTAAATTGTTATGATTTTGACCACAGTTAATACGAATGGGTTCTTTGGTACATTTTGCAAGAGTTTGTTTTTCTTCACCACTCTGAGAACAAATTATTTTGTGGTTTGTGCATTATGCAGTATGGTGTGAAAAAGTAAGGTATCTGTAGTAAATTTTTAGTTACCGTTTATTTTTATTTTTATCCTATGGATATCAATGATGTTTCCATTAAGCTCTTCAATAATTTCATTTTTTTTTCTAAATATTTTAAACCGAAGCATAATTCCGTTACTATAATTTAAAGTAGCGTGTGCTTTTACGGTTGTGTTAAATTGGTCGGCAAATCGCTTACAATTTAAAAGCTTCTGTGATTGTTTACAATAGCTAGTTTCGATCAGCAAATTTCCATCTCTTAATTCCTTAACGTTTTTGACTTCTCCTATTAAATTAACTATGAATTTATTTTCGAGAAGGGGGACACCCTTTGAAAACCACCATCTCCTTCCCTACTTACTATTAAGTAGGTAGGAATATTTTCATAGCATCATTTACGTGAAAAGTGTCAGGTGGAGTTTTAATTCGACTTGTTTTTCGACGCTTGTATGAGCTATGTGATAACTCATCCATTTTAATTATAGATTTAAATTAAAGAACTATAATTTCTATATTTCAAGTAAAATAAATTAAAATGAAAATGAAAACAATCATCTATATTAAAAGAAAATATATATCTAATTAAACGAAATAAAAAGGAAATAAAAGAATATAGTCTTATCGGTACAATAGACGAACAGCTTGGAGTTAATCCTTCATAGCACAATAAACACACCCAAACTCTTCGAAGTCCACAATCTAACTGGATATCCAAAAGTAATTTGAAATCCAGCCTAAAAACGGCAATTATAGCTATATACCTATTGTTATCAGCATATAATAATGTGTGATATGGTATCGATATATCATTTTTAAATAATTGGGTTTTAAAAATTAAATAATCCGTATTATTAAGAATTATATTATTATAAAACATTTGTAGTGGTTATGGGGTGATCAATAGTAAGCTGAAATTGAATATTAAACAATATTGTAAACTATTTTTAAGTATATTTTCTAAACATTTCAACAAAAAAAATCCCTCAAGTTAGTTGTTTCCCTCTATGTATTTCACATTTTTAAGAATACGTATCTAGTAGAATGTATCGACATAAATAATATCAAACACACACACACACACACATATATATATCAATAACATATATTTTCTGAGAACATTTTTGTATTAATCTTATGTTTTACAGAAGAAAATAAAGAGCATCCTGAAGATGAACCACCTGTAGCAGATGATTTCTACAAAATGAAATATCCAGTTGTAGAACAGGAGCATAGAATTGAATCTTTAATAAAAATTTTGGAGTCTGATGAAATTATAGGTAGCTATAAATATAAAGAACATTAAGTCTCAAGTTTTTTTTTCTTTTATCTCATACATAGTATTGATTGCTACATAATTTTTATAATTATATAAAATAAGTGAGATAAATGTTTGAGAAAACAGTTTCAATTTTCTCTTGGTCTAAAAAAATACGTTTTTAGAAAAACTGGCGTCACCCATTTTTAGGAATATTGCTTGATTTTATTCAGAGGTTATTTTCTCTTAGCCACGACTTTTGACCTAATAGAGGCGGAGGTCAGGCCAAACAGCCCAATATTTTTATAGGCCACCTTTTTTCTCAATTTTGTGATAAAATTATCCCACGATTCAAATAGAAAGCAAATTGGTGTTAATGAATTTTTAGTACCTTATTAAGTATAGACAAATGTTACCGATCTCCAGAATGGAAAAGATCCATTTCTGAGGTTTTAAAAATAATAAAGCTGCGTGTAACGTCAAAATAACGCCTTCCACGACGGTTTAGACGAATAAACATAATTTGATAAAAAGTTGTATGATGTTATTGTATTATCGATTAATTAGTTATATAATTTATATAATAATTATATGATAATTGTATAAGTTTAATATGTTTTTTATTTGTTGGAAAATTAATCCTGTCTTTTACTGATCAGGAATTAGCTCCTCAAACCCAAATATCCATGTCATAAATGTTTCTTACTTTCACACATTAGCAGCACCAATTCCATCTTCCACTGCGCTGTGTTTTCCTGAGTTTCAAGATAGTCTCTACCACATCTTCGTACATTAGAGTGTTAATTTTTCTATTTTCCTTCGTAATTTAACCCTCTTGGTCTATTTTCTTCGTTGGGAAAATTATTTAAGTAGCGTTCTACCTCAACATCTTTTTTTTTTTTTTTTTTTTTTGTCATCGCCGAGGTCCTGAAAGGTGCCCAACTAGAATAGAAAAATGCCTTTATTCCGAGACGATATCCATTAGGAATAACGAAGTCGTACAGACAAAAAAATACTTCTGACAACAGGAACCGTTAAATTCAGTAAATTATAAGAAATAATTATGTAAACTAAAAATATAGACAATACAAAACAAATGAAGCTGAGTAAAAAAAACTTAAAACCATATACAAAACAAGCACAAGCAGAAAGTGGCTTTTAGACCCCATCATCAAACCCAGGACCTCTTCTTCTCACTAACGACGATTATCGAAAAGTCATGAGATAGAGGAAAGAGTTTGTACTTGACTCCAAAGGAGTAGTTAGAATTAACGGAAGAATGTCCGATGCCTTCGGCATGAGAAGGGATGTTAGACAAGGTGACAGCCTTAGTCCTCTCCTTTTGCATAATATTTATGGATGAAATATTGAGAATATGCAAGCGCACGCATGGGAAAATGCACTTAAATCCTGGTTCAAGTGTTGTTTTTCGCAGATGATATAGTCCTTATTGCCGATTCCAAAGAAAATCTACAGCAGGCAGTTACTGAGTTGGAAGCAGAGCTAGAAATTAGAAAGGACGTGCTAATAAATATTGGAAAGAGCTAGATGATGCAAACTGTTAGTGAAGAGGAGGAGGAGAAGCCATGGAGACAGCGCAGGAGTACACTTATCTCGGAGTAGTGCCCAGCAGAAACGGAAAAGTGGACCAGGAGCTCTCGAACAGAATTAAGAAAGCTGACAGCATATAATTTCCGCAATACACTGTGGCTTTCAGCTATACACTATACACAGTGGTCGGGAAAAGAGAAATGGAAAATGACATATAGTCAAGTTCGTATACTTTCCTATCCTTATCTATGGAAGTGAGAGCTTGATACCGCTGAAGACACTGGAATAAAGCTACTGCTGCAGAAATGAAGCATCTCCGGAAAATGGCAGGAAAAACAAGCAGGAAAAATTTGTTTTTCCATTGTTCTAAATTTTCAAGCAGTTCCTCTAATTTCAGATATTATAAGACATGGCTCCTGTTAATTGTGATTAGTTTGTGGTTTGTAATGTTCTGAAAAGAGATTCTTGCTCGGAACCTGAAAAGACCACACAGTGATCATTACCCAGTTAGATCCAGTTTGTCGGTTCTTCTGCTAACACGGTTAGGATTGCACCTGATTCTAATAAGAGAGAGTACATAGTCCTTCTTTCATATTTTTTCCACCTGTCAATTTCCAAATTTCTTTTTATAATGAAATTCTCTTTCCCGAGAACGCATTACTTTAATTTATTTATAGGTGTAGTTTATAATTAAAAAAAAAAAAATATTTTATCATTTCTACTATTTGCAGAATCCTTCTGGAAGCCCGAATACGGAAATACTACGGGGATAAAAGAAGCACAAACAACATTGGAACAAATATTGTCGCAATGTGGGTTTGTTAATTTATTTTTGTACGTTATAGTTAAAAAGCAAATGTATACAAATTTAAATATTTAAAAGATTAAAATAAGTTCTATATTTAGTTAATACATTATTTTCTTTTATATAGCGGTCAAAGCTGCCGAGAATCAAATGGGATACCATAAAATTGCTAAATTAATCTGTGTGATATTGCGATTACAAGAGAAAGGTACAATTTTCTTCATTTTCGTTCAAAATTCGAGTTGGAAAATCACCACAAAGACAGAAAAATATTGAAAACGAATGAATATTTCTATTTATTTATTTGATTACTTAATGTTTTTAATTTTTTTTTTCAGAGTTATTGGCTTTTGACTTAATGCCATATATATTATACTTTTATTGGATATTGGACATGAATAATAACGGTAAATATTTTCCTCAAAAATGATCTATAACAACGCACTTTATAGATTAACAATGTAACAAATATCACATAGTTATTATACTAATTTGAAAAATTGCATATTATTTATTTACTACCAATCGTCAAACGATAAACAGTTTTTGAAAAAACTAAGATTACTATCTAATGTGCTATATTTTATTTATTTTTGTTTTGTTTTAGAGTCTATGAAATTTGGTAGCAGCTATTTACAACGACCAGATCTAGTACTTCCAAAAGGGGAGAAACCTATTGACACATTAATTATGACAATAAAAAGTCCATTGTTTAAAGGTATTAATAATTAATAATTATTTACAATCAATAATTTTATAAATTAAAAATTAAATCTTATTACTTGAACGAACACTGTCAAATGAAAAAGTTCTGATAGTTTTAACTTTTTAAAATTTTTTTGGATCGGAAGCATATTAAATATCGATATTTATTATTATTATTTAACCTAACATTTCCGATCAGATTTCATTGAGAAGTTATTATCTCTATGAACTATCACAAAAATTTCCTATTAAAATTTCGTCACTGCAATAAAACTTTCTGATTTAAATTTATTCTCTGATAGTAATGTAAAATTACAAATATTGAAGAACGACAAATCACAAGAATGCGCCATTATTTGGGGAAATCGTGAAAGCTGATATTCTTACGAAAAGGAACATTACAAACAAAAATTAAATCAACATTTAACTAGATTCGATTTTTCACATTATTACTAACCTATTCTATTGAATTCATTTAAATAAAATACATTTCGAGGAATGTCAAAATCGTGTAAGATATATTCGAAACTCTCAAGAGATAAAAATCCCTGTGTTGGGTACAAACAATGTGGTATACTTGAAAATGTTTCTTTTTATATAAGAATGTGTTTTCTCTTATCCTGAATAAGAGAAAACACAAAATTGGCTTTTTTTTTTTTTTGTTTTTTATAACTATTTGTTTCATTACTCGAAAAATTAGATAAACTGTTTTGTTGAAACTATTGGAAATGTATGAGAATATTTTCTGAATATTATTCACTGTAATATTCAATAGTGCAATTAAAAGATACCAATTTTAAGAGATTTCATATGATTTATAAGTTTTCTGACATTTCTTGGTTCGATTTGGTGTTGACAATTTTTTCTTGAAATTTTAAGTTTTTATTGTAAATTTTGTTAATTATAAAAAATATATAATAATTTGTAAAACATCTTTTACGAGTTTTTTTGCTCTTTTGTTAACCAAAAAAATGTGTTTACAAATCAAAATTTACAAAGGCTGCATTTAAAAAAAATATATTTGATTTTTGGGTTTTACGTATCCCGAAACGTCAAATTTTGAAGGGAGTTGAGGTTTTGAATTTTTTGGAAGATTACAATGCTTCAATATTTTTGGTTAATTATTTCCATTAATTAACCAAAAGTACTTAAAAATTGCGAAATCTTTACTCATAGTGCTCTAATTTCGATGTAACTTCCTTCGTTTTTTTAGACAATTTAACAGCTGACAGACCTTTGAAACATCTAATTATAAAAATCACAAAAAAAGCTTATAATTTTTGGGTTATTCGGAAATCTGAGTTTACAACTCCTCATAACTTTTTTTCTAGCTTCTTTTCGTTGATGTATTTTATATAGATAAATTTAAAGGACATGTGTAGGAAAGAAAAGATAAGCCAAGTTTCATTGAAATCGGTACATTCGACTAGGCGCTACAGTCTATACTACCACAGAATTTTCGGCCATTGTGTTGATAGGAAAGGCCGATAGTAATGTTGATGCTGGAGGATCGTTCTCTGGAGACCCCTGACATTGATTCCAAATTTGAAAAAAAATCGGTCCTGTAGTTTCAGAAAAATGCGCGGACGGCGAACGTAAAAAAATATTATTTCATTTTCGAGCTCTACGTATTCTGAAACGTAAAATCTCAAATCTTAGGGGGAGTTTTTGGACGATTACAATGTTTGATTATTGAAAATAATAAACCAAAATGGTCTGTGATGTTCTGGATTTTTTTTTTTTAGAAGTCATTATTCAAGAGTAGTACATCATTAATCTAGACGTCATGATTTTCTCGGGACAAGTACAAGTTTTCGTTTGAATGTCCGAGTAATTTTTTGTTATTTACTATTTCTATATCACGAAAACTCTTGTTTGTTTTTTTGGGTTTCAAAGGCGTCAAAACATCCAAGTCATCAACGCCTGCAAATTAATCTTGTTTATCTTTATATTAAATCTATAAAACAATTTTAAATTTTATTTCACAATTATTAGAGTGCTACCAGTGGGTAGTTTCTCAACTAGCCTGTTTCATGTAATAATATTTCTCTGTACAAATTTACTTTACAGTTGTAAATGTCATAACAAAAGTTTAATTTCACAAATTGATGGATTTTAAGAAATCTAACACGGACTTCATAGTGTCTTCGTCATCACTTCAAATATTTGATATTGGAGGTGTAAGTCTTAGACTATTTAGATTTGATATGTAAAAGGAAGCTTATTTGTTAAACCAAGGGGAGAATACGTCCCATTACGTTAGTTGGAGAGACTGTCCCAGCCTAAGTCTAATGAACAACTGACGAAAATCCTTCTTTGGCCTCACTTTGCTATGTAGCAAAACGGTTTAACTAGTAGTTTAAATTGGGATCAACATGGTTACTTTTATAAACTAATTAAAAGAAAAAAAAAAACCCTATGAGTTTCATGAAAACCTGGTTTCTCTTCTGGTGTGATTACGTGAAAGTATTGGAACAGTGTATTTTTTTATATATATATATATTTTTTTTTTATATATATATATATATATATATATTTTTATATATATATATAAGTTTTATATATATATATATATATATATATATATATATATATTTATATAAAATATATATATATAAAACACAATGTTCCAATACTTTCACGTAATCACACCAAAAGATATATATATTGTTAATATTAATGCTGTTTCACGCTGTTGGTAAAGCTATTTTTCAAATATAATTTTTCCAACTTACATCTACAACAGCCTAACAACGAAAAAAAATCATAAAATATTTATAATTTCATTTCATTATTTGTATTGTTTTATTTTATTATTGTTTATTATTTTATTTAAGAGGTCTTCTGGGATCCTGAATATGGTGGAACGGAGAAAATGGAGAGTATAATAGCGACGTTCACAGAAACATTCCTGAACGGTTAGTTTATTATTTTCTTCTTAGTTTTATATATATATATATATATATATATATATATATATATATATATATATTTTAGCATAGTTTTGACCATATAATAAAAAAAAATGTCATATAGTTTCTTATAGAAATAAATCCCAGGACAAATGCATAAAACTAATTATAATTTATATTATTTAATAGATTATTATTTTGAATTTCAGGAAAACAGGGTGTCCAGTCTACAAACGACCTTATTAAAACAATGTGTATATTGATAACATTACTAGATACAGGTATGAGTTCATATATTGATTTAAATATAACAGGAGCTAAGTTTATTTTCTTTATATTTCTTGGAGTTGTTTCCACCCTAAGAATTCTATTTATATTCAAGATATTTTATTTTAATTAACTAGATTGTTATGTTGAAATTCAAAGGTAGCCCAATTTCGTTTTATATAACTTAACAATCATGATAGTGATAGAATAATTAAATGGACTATTTAAACAATGACCTGTGAAGAAATTAACCTTTAGTAGCACGACAATAACATAAGGAAATAATTAATTTTTCACAACCATCCTACTGATCTATGCATATTGAAAAATACATAAATGAATGAATATCATCAAAACTCTGTAAAATATATTGAATATTATTATTTGTTTAGTTAACACTTAAAATTTTTTACTCTAAATTTGCAACTGCTTTTCAAAGCATCAAGCAAATGCGTTATTTCTTTTTTCTTGACTATATTTATATAGTGAGCAGGAGAACTCTAGGCCACTGCCTCCTTAGTCTTTGTTAGGTGGGACAAAGAGAGAGGAAAAATGGATTTCAATGGTTAATATTTAGTTGAAGAGTGGAACGGTGTGTATTTGTTATGTATGTAGAAGTACTGTTGGTTTGTTTTTATTGTTATATGTAGTATAATTATAAATAAACCATTACGTCTTTTCTAAGTAATTTATACTGTGAGATTTGAATTTCGTTATCAAATAATAAATTATATTTTTATTTTCAGGTTTAGTTAATTTAACACAAGTAGAAATTGATTCGTTGTTCAAGTACTTATTTCCAATTTTAGACAGTTTAATACTCAAAGGTAATAATTTTCAAATGGTTTTTATTATATTAATTAATGATAATTTAAACTTGGCAATTATGATTTTTCATAGAGCATAAAAAAGTCTTATAAAAATTACTTGTATGGTTGGTAAGACAAAGGAATCTTAGGTAAAATATTGCTAATCCAAATCATTAGATATTAATTTTTGAGAAATAATTAGAAATACAATTTTTTTCTTTGATTTTTCCGTATATTTCTTTTTTTATTTTAAGGACACCATTACGTACCTGACAGTTATCTGAAGAAAGTAGATGAAGAGCACAAGGGCTACTATTCAGGTAATTTTATTATAATACGTTTCATATAGTCCGTGGTACAGACCCCTTTTTTATCGAATTCTCAACATCCGCCTTACTTCATAAATAGTTTTAACTCATCGTAACCTACAACTATTTTATTTACGGTAATTCTCATAATAGATACTTATCCTTCCATAATAAAATTCAGAACCATCCCAATTCCCTCGTTTCTAACCTTGCTTCTTATTCGATCCCTGATAACCCTCCGAGGCATCTGAAAAGAAGATGGCCTCGAGATCTTCAATTGTAAATAAATCTTTTTTTGTTAGAGTTCTACCAGTGGGTAGTTCCTCAACAAGTGTTTTCATGTTATTATTTTCTGTTATCAAATTTTCTGAATGTATTTTTTTTCTCCCGAATACTGTTGTAAATATCATAAATAAATAAAAAAAAAAAGATTTTTGTAACATCTTATTTCATTAATTTTTCTTCAAATTAATTTATTTAGATTTAATTATGCTCCATCAAGTACCTATAATTAATTTATAGGTAGATATTAAAACGGCCTTAGCTAGTTTGTGTTTTAAGTTTCATTATAAATCCTATCAAATCACCTTTACCCTTCGTCGTAAACCAATGACTTGCTGTCCTATAGTATCCTTTAATAACACCCCACTTATCCCTGTAGAACAAATCCAATACTTAGGACTCCAGCTGGACAAACGTCTCACTTGGAATCCTCATACAAGACTGAAACGACAAGAAACTGCTCGACGTTTCCGCTTACTCCAACACTTACTGGACAAACGCTCTAAACTTCCAATGAATTACAAACGACACATATACATGACTATAATAAGACCTATTTGGACTTATGGAGTTGAGCTATGGGGCTCCACTAAACCATCAAATTCCTCTTTACAATCCAAAATCCTTCGTAAAATCCTCAATGCTCCTTACTTTGTCACAAATAAAATAATCCATAAAGACCTCAAGGTTCCATATGCTTCCGATTTAGCCGAATCCAGATACCTATCCTTCCATAATAAACTTCATGACCATCCGAATCCTCTAGTTTCTAACCTTGCTTCCTCTTCGATTCCTGATAACCCTCCGAGGCGTCTGAAAAGAATATGGCCTCGTGATCTTCTCATGTAGACAAATTATTAGAGTGCTACCAATGGGTAGTTTCTCAACAAGCGTGTTTCATATTATTTTATTCCTCTGTGCACATTTACTTGATGTATTCATACTAATACAGTTGTAAATATCATAATAAAAGTTTAAAAAAAAAAAAAAAAAGTTTCATTGTTCTTTCACGAAACATGAAGTACATTTATTTCTAATTACTATTTGCTTAAATTTAAGTTACTTTTGTATTAAATATAATTTAAAAAAATAGATATTATTACATAAAGAAAGGCTATATTTTTCACCACACTTATTTTCATTTTCTTAAACATCGGCTACGTTTCAGGTATAATTGCATTTTAAACCATTTATTTAATACGGATTCAGATACTCTTGCATCTGAAAAATACAGTCTTTCTTTATATAGTTAAATATGATTTCACCTAAAATATAAATATACATGAATCTGAATTTTATATTTATTATTTATAAAAAATAGATATCATACAATTTATTATATTTAGGTAATGTATTCTATATGATTCCAGATTACTTTGTAGACAAATTAAAAGCAGCTCATCACACAGAGCAACAATGAAAATTAACCAGAATTATTAATACCAGTTAGTACTTATATAAACTTAGCATATGTAAAATTGACACAATTTATAGATTTGCTAAATTTTAAAAGTTGTATTTTTTTCTTCCAGAATAACGTGGTCAGTATGAAAAAAGTAAACGAGTCCTTAGTGATATTCAAATATGTGTACAACTTTTTATTTAAGGATCACTTAAAAAAAAAAAAAAATTAAAAGACCCGCCAACGATAAAAATTTCGACATTGTAAATATGTACATTGTTCAATTTAAAACATTGAAGAAGAAATGTTGTTATTTCTTTCTTACCACTAATCAGTTAGAAATAACGATGTTCAACATAAATGCAAAAATACAATAATAAAGTTTTTTTTTTCTATTTTAAGTTATTGTGATTTAAAACATAAAATAAAGATATTTCTTTCCTGAAAACCTAAAACTGAGATATTCATTGTCGGATTTTCTAGGAATATTACAGATTTGCGCAGTGTTCCAGGTTATGGAATGAGGTCGAGATGTCAAAAACTTCGTTGAGGAGTTTCATCTCATCGTGAATTCCAACTTGAAGCCCAAGAACATCTATTTTTTGGGAAGGAGTTACACCCGGAAAGATTTTTTAAAAATATATATAAAGATAATTACTTAGAAAGAAAAGGAAAGAAACTAATTACCTATATGAAATAGAGTTTAAATGATTCCTTAAGTACTAGTAAATGTTGTCACACGAACAAGAATACTATTAATGGTAATTTTTTTTTTTTTTAAATTTCTTTATTGAGTATTATAACAATCTGTCTGTTGGACATTGGTTATAGTGAGGTAGGATGACATTCACACCATATGTACAAAAAAATAAAATAAATAGAACAAAATAATAATCAAAAGTATATACAATCGACAATAAAATAAAATAACCTAAAAAATAAGAAAATTAAAACTAAGGAAAAAAAACAAAAAAAAAAACACATGCATACCTATATACAATCAGGCGAGGGAACTCCAGGAGAACCCTGCGCTACTCTCCCAACCGCGTCACTGGTACTAAAGCCAGCGGAGATTGGTCGAGAGCACTTTAGCCACATACACACATGTCTTGAGTGAAGAATCAGGCCATTGCCAGAACTCCAATTTATATAATCTACAAAAGGTCGCGAGGCCACTGCCGTTTCAACCTTCTTGGAGGATTATAGGGATGGGAGATGCTTGATAGGGATTGTGCAAGAGGATTTGGGCGGTAAGTAAAGTTCTGGTGAAATTTGGAGAATTTTTCTGGGATAAGGTCTAGGACAAATGGGATGTTAAGGTCATGATGTAGGGTTTTGTTGGATACATAGAAAGGAGCATCGACTATTGTTCGAAGGACTTTAGACTGGAAGGATTGGATGCGCTTGATGTTAGACAATTTTGCTGATCCCCACAGTTCTAGTCCGTAAGTCCAAATAGGTTTCAGTATTGTCTTGTAGATCAGTAGCTTGTTTTCAATGGAAAGTTTAGATTTTCTGCTTAGTAGTCGGTATAGTTGGCCGTATCGTCGGTTGAGTTCTTGTCTTTTGAGTCTAGTATGCGGGTTCCAAGTTAGTCTTCGGTCTAAATGAAAGCCAAGATACCGGACTGTGTCTGAATAAGGAAGCTGGATGGAATTAAAGAGTACTGGTGGACAGGAATTGCGTCGGAGTGTAAAGGTAATATGTTGGCATTTAGATTCATTAACTTTAATGCGCCAGTTATTACACCAGTGCTCAATCAAGGTGAGGTGACTTTGGAGATTTAAGGATGCTATTTCGGGATCAGAGTTGGATGATAAGATTGCGGTGTCGTCAGCGAATGTTGCAAGAAAAGTATCGGGATGAACAGGGATGTCAGCAGTAAAGAGGATGTAAAGCACGGGACCCAAGACGCTGCCTTGGGGAACACCGGCTTTAACGGAGTAGATATTGGAAAATTCTGTTCCACAGCGAACTCGAAAGGAGCGGTCAGAGAGGTAGGATCGGAGGACTAGGTACAAGGACTGAGATAAATGTATTTTAAGCTTGGAGAGCAGTCCGGAGTGCCATACCCGGTCAAATGCCTGTGCAATGTCCAGAAAGGCACCCGAACAGTATTCCTTGTTTTCTAGGGTTGAGGAAATATGATCAACAACTCGGAGTCCTTGCTGAACAGTAGAATGTTGAGAGCGAAAACCAAACTGATGGGAAGGGATATTTTGGGATTCTATAATGGGTAGGATTCGTTTCAAAAGGATCTTTTCAAAAATTTTTGAAAGGATCGGGAGTAGGCTGATTGGTCTATAGGATGTTGAGCTATTGAGAGGTTTTCCTGGTTTTGGGAAAAGGATAATAGTGGAGTGTTTCCATAACAGAGGGAAGTGGGTGGTGCGTAGGATACAATTGTAGATATATGTAAGGAATATGACTGCTTTGGATGGAAGTTGTCGAAGGATTTGAGGTGTAAGGAGATCATGTCCAGGAGCTTTACGGAGGATTAGTTTTTTTAATTGAAATTTTACTTCGGAAGGATGAATAGCTTTTGGGGGCAAGGAAAGTGGGATTGGTGATGTAAGGAGTTCTTCTACTGTTACGGTGTGGGCAGGATGGGATTCCGGATGTGAAATAAATGTATTGGATAGGTGAATGGCGAACTCCTCAGCTTTATCTTCGTCAGATGCTGCCCAGGAGCCATCACCTCGTCGGAGAGGATGGGAAATGCGGTGAGGATTTAGGATTTTTGTTGTGGTTTTCCAAAGGGAATTGTCGCGAGAAGAGAAGGAGGATAGGTAGGAGTTGAAGGATTGTGATCTGAAGGTGGCTAATTCCAGTTTTAATTGTTTGCAGTAGTAATTATAGGAGCAGCGGTCGGTAGGATGTCGGGTACGTTGCCATAATAATCTGGCACGGCGTTTGGTGCGGATTAGGTTAAGGATGTGTTGGGGTAGAATGGTCTTTATAGGAATTCTGGAGGAGTCTTTTGGGAAGGAGGCAGTCCAGGCGGCTTGTTGGATTGTGGTAGTAAAGGAATTTACGGCACTATCAAGGTCATCGGGAGTTTTGAGGGATATGTTGAGATCAATATTATCGGAGATTATTTGGCGGAAAAGGTCCCAGTTTACTGGGCCCCTAATGAATGACGGTGGAGAAGGTTTGGGAACAGGTTCAAGTGAAACATTAAGGATTAGAGGACTATGGTCAGAGGAAAGTTCATTTAGACGTGTAATGGAACAATTGAGGGGACTTAAGCCGCTGTGGATAAAGAAATCAAGAAGATCAGGATTACGGTTGGGATCTGTGGGCCAGTAGGTAGGAGAGTTGGGGGAAAGGAGGTGAAAACGTTGGGAATTGAGTGCAGACAGCAGGGTTCGGACACGAGAATTCGTGGTTCTGGAACCCCATTGTTGGTGCTTGGCATTTAGGTCTGCACCCAAGATGAAATGATGTCCTAAGGAGTCGAGGAGAGAACTGAATTGGGCATTGGATATGGATCGGTTAGGAGGGCAATACGCTGATGCAAGAGTGACCGGAAAGGAGAAGGTTTTTATCACGATAGCGGTGGACTGTAGGAAATCATGTATTGGTAATGGGAGTACGTGATGGGAGAGGGATTGGTGTACAATTACAGCAGTACCGGCATGTGCTTTTCCGTCAGGGTGGTCAGTACGATATGTCAGGTATTGTGGTATATTGAAGTGCTGTTTAGTGGTTAGTCGAGTTTCAGTAATTAGTGCCACATCAATGTTCTTGTCAAGTAGTAAAGTAGATAGTTCGTCTGTATGATTTCTAACACCATTCGCATTCCAAAGGAGAATGGATATGGGTTTAGGGATGTGAGTCATTTAAGGATTTTTCAAAGGAGGGATGAGGTGAGATACGAGATTCGTGAGGAGTGATATGAGTGGAGTAACAAGGGATTTGAAATCGGTGAGGAAAGATGCTAACAAACTTGTGAGATCTGTTGCATTTGAAGGAGGAGGAATATGAGGAATTTGTTGTTGGTGGTTAGGTATATTAGGATGAAGAGGATTTTGAGGTTGGGTTTGAGGTTGTTGTTGTGGCAGGGCTTGACATTTATCGGTTAAAGTCTTACCTCTAAGTAGTTGGGAGAATGATACATCATTGTTTACAATTCTGGAAGGCTCTCTCTCTCTTCTTGTTCTTAGTGCTTCATCTTGAATCCGGTTTTTCTGGTGTCTGGTTTTGAGATTCTTGTAAATTTGGCAGCCTTTGTAGTTGGCCGGGTGTCCCTCCAAGCATAGGGCACATACTGCTGGATCTTGTATAGGTTTGGTGCACTCTACAGATTTGTGCTGTTCACCGCACTTCACGCAACGCGGCAGATGGTGGCAATATGTCTTCGTGTGGCCATAGGTCTGACAATTATGGCACTGCACGATGTCTCTCTTGGGATATGGCTTCTCAACTTTCACCATTGTGTAGTATATTCTTGTGATATCATATATTTTTTCGATACCTGGTGATGGCTCCAAGTCCACGAAAAACAATGGTAGTGGGATCCTATTTCGTAATCCTGGCTGCTCCCTGTCCTCCTTCAAAACGTTTGTTACCTGGCGTACATTGAAACCAAGCGTCGTTAGTTCTTCTTTAATAACTTCAGTGGGGGTTGAGGAATGTAAATTTCTTATCACTACTCGTAAAGCTCTTTCCTGCCTCAGCTGGTAAGTGTGAAAATTCGCATTTGTTTCTGATAAGTACTTCACTATTTTTCGGTAAGCTTCTGCAGAATCAGGTGTTATTTTGGTGTCATTGGTCCTGTTAAGGCATGAATAACTGCCAGAGCAGATTTTATTTAGTTGGGTGCAGAACATCTGGAAATTTTTTATATTTTTCACAAATATCGGAGGAGGCTTTGGTTCTCTGGGTATTGCTGCAGACTCCATTACTTCTCTGTCATTTTGAAGCACTTGGTAGGGGTTTGGAGTAAAGAAAGGTGATTCTTCAATCGTTTCTTGTGCAGACGTACCTGGTTGGGGCTGAGGTTCTGGTTCTGAAGTGTTCATTTTGGTCACTGGAGGTATTTCTCGTAGGCAGCGACGAGTCCTTTGTTTGGCTGGTGAGCTAACTCCGTCTGACCGAGACCTCTTGGGCACCTTACTGGCCATCACTTGCTGATCATACCGCATATCATAAGAGAAAAATAAATAAATAAATAAATAAAATAAATAAAAATAAATTTTTTCTTTTTTTTCTTAAAATAACAAAAAAAAAAGATGTCAACAGTAAATATCAACTGCTCTGATATACACTTTAACTGTATCACGTGAATAATCAGAGAGATTCCGCTATAAAATTGGTAAAAACTGAGAGAGGAGTTGAGGAGACAACCTTCTCATCAGCTGATCCACTGCCTTCTTCCTTGGAAGAAGGCAGTGGTAATTTTTAAATATTTTTTTTTTATAAGGCATGGTTATATTTTGCCATTTTCGGGGAAGGTTTCAGTACGAAAGCCCCCTCCGTAGATCCACATGTGTGCAGGATTGACTTCCCTCTCCCCCTCCCCCTCCCCCGATCTTTCCCTTTAAAGTCGATAACCCATAAACACTCTGCTCCACTCCCAATAAATAGAAGATGATATAAAAATTTCGTAATTAATTCCGTCCTCCCAACTACCCACTTTCCTCTGATGTGGAAACACTCCACAATTATCCTCTTTCCTAAACCAGGTAAATCTATCAGTGATATCTCATCCTTACAGACTAATAACCTTGCTCCCGGTCATTTCAAAAATCTTTGAAAAAATCCTTCTCAAGCGAATCCTACCCATAATAGAATCCCAAAATATTCCTCAACGTCACTTTGGTTTCCGCTCACAACTCTCCACAGTCCAACAAGGCCAACGTGTTGTTGACCACATATCTTTTGCACTCGAAAGCAAGCAATATTGCACTGGTGTCTTTATGGACGTAGCGTAAGCTTTCAACTGGGTGTGGCACGATGGTTTGCTTTTCAAATGCAAATACCCTCTTGTCCCAGTCTTTGTACTTAGTCCTCAAACCCTACCTCAATAACCGTTCCTTTCGAGTAGGCTGTGGCCCAGATTTTTCCAGTTGTTACCCATTTGAGGTCGATGTAGCACATCCCCTATTCCACATGTCCATATTCCCTTCACTGCTGATATCCCAACAGATCCCGATACCTTCCTTGCGAAATTCGCAGATGATACCGCTATCTTGTCTTCTCATACTGATTCCAAAATCGCATACCTCCATCTGCTAAGTCACCTATCCCTGATAGAACAGTTGTGTAACGATTGTCGCATCAAAGTAAATGAATCAAAGGTAAACATCTCATCTTGACCCTCCGGCGCAGATCTTGCCCGCCAATCCTATTTAACTCTATCTCACTCCGGTTCCCACCTGAGAAATTGTCCCGTATCTCGGCTTCCTTTTAGACAAAATACTGATTTGAAACCCACACACCAGACTTAAAATACAAGAGCTAATCAAAGATTTGCTCAGTTATACGGATTACTAAACAGGACATCTCATCCTTCAATCGAAAACAAGCTTTTAATCTACAAGACTGTACTGAAACCTATCTGGACCTATGCAACAGTGGGGGACAGCTAAATTTTAGAATATTACACGTATTTAATGCTTCCAGTCCAAAATACTTCGAACAATAGTTAACAGTCCATTTTATGTCACAAACAAGACAATACACCATGATCTTAACATCCCATTTATCCTTTACATCATCCCATCCCGATTTACAAAATCTCACTACAACCTCATTCATCATCCCAATCCTCTAGCGCAATCCCTATCTAGCTCCAACCATCCCTATAATCCCCCCAGAGGTTGAAACGGGAATGGCCTCGAGACCTTTTGTAGATATGTTAATGAAGCCCTGACAAAAGCCAACTTCTCCACTCAATACCTGGTTTGTGGCTCAAGTGCTCTCTCTCAGCCTCCACTGGCCTCCAGTACAGCTGGAAGAGAAGTTCTGGGATCTCCTGGAGCCAAACTCTGCCGTCCACCCGTGGAATACAAAGCCTGGCTCGGAACGTCATGGGCAAATGTTAATATTGTATATAGGTGTGAAATGGCTCTAGAAGAATTTTATTTATTTTTTTACTTTATTTTGTTTTTATTTATTTATTTTTCTTTAATTACCTTCATTTATTTACCTTACATGTATATATTGTATGAGTGAATACTTTTAAATCTAGTGCTTATGGCCCTTGAGTGTGGCAGATTGTATTATTATTCAATAAATAGATAGTAAAACAATAGTTGGAAAAAAAAATTAATTTCGATTTAGTGATTCATGTGAGGCCATTAAATACAAATATATAACAAATTATATAAGAATTTAGTATCTCTTAATAGGTAAAGGAATATGTTTATTAGCAAAAATTATCATTGAGCATGAGTTAAATTTCTTTATTCTTTGACTACAAGTACATTTAACTAGTTGTAGGAAAATTGATGCCGGTCGATAAAATTATAAAACGTTCAAAAACTAAATGCTAAAATAAATTCAGCTGTGCAATTGATTTGAAATTCATATTAATTCATGAAGGTAAATATTAATGTATCGATCATTTTAATAAAAGTAATCTTAGTAATTGGTCTGTGATGCACACTTACAAAAAGCAGTAAATACAATCCTGAAATACTTTTTACTGTAAACCGTGGCATAATAATAATAAAAATAATAATAAATAAATAAAGTGCTCTCGACCAATCTCCGCTGGCTTTAGTACCAGTGACGCGGTTGGGAGAGTAGCGCAGGGTTCTCCTGGAGTTCCCTCGCCAGATTGTATATAGGTATGCATGTGTTTTTTTTTTTTTTAGTTTTAATTTTCTTATTTTTTAGGTTATTTTATTTTATTGTCTATTGTATATACTTTCGATTATTATTTTGTTCTATTTATTTTATTTTTTTGTACATATAGTGTGAATGTTATCCTACCTCACTATAATCAATGTCAAACAGACAGATTATTATAATACTCAATAAAGAAATTAAAAAATAAAAATAAATGAAAAACCTTAATGAACATAAAAATCAAAACAACAGATAATTTGAAAACTATTTACTTCTGATTAGTTTTTGTCCATGAAACAGCGTTTTAATAACTGATTATCCTAGCCCAATGAAAGGGAAAGGTTCAAACCCTTTACTTAGTAAATTGGTTCGCTATATTTCCCGAACTACAGTTTCAATTTACCCAAAGTGCGTTTGTGATTACCAATTCATTTTCGATGATAGTTTCCTTGCATACCAAGCATTAATTAATATAATTTCAGGCAGTAATAACAGAGAACAATAGAGGATATAACTCATGGAAAGTGCAATTTTCTCCTATAAATTATATTGATGTTGACAAGCTATATAAATAAATTAAAGGTTTTGTCTGTAAATTGAATAGAACCAACCCGTTTCATATATAAGATATCTTTCCGTTTCATACATTACAGACAACAAATCCACTTTTAAAACATTTTTTGTCTGTCAGAATGTCCGCATTGACTAACGAAATTTTGTCAGGGGTAAGCTCAGCAATGGTTAGTGATACACTTTTGAAATTTTGATATTATATTTATATTCTCTTGACTTAAAACATAGGCTTTAAATGAAAACAAAATATTGAGTAGAACTAAAGTTATATATTCTTGAGTAATTTGTCTAGAGATCCTGGTTAGGCAGTTACTTACTCCAATTCTCATCCCAACCTACTCTATAGCTAGCCACATTTAAAAGATTTACTATTCAACTGATGGAAAAAATTATCACAATTCAACATGAAAAATCCGAAAGCCCGAACATCAACTTAAAACACTCATTTTTCAACTCTGTCCGATCTTTCCGTTCAAGGAATCATTCGATTTTCCTCCCCAACCCTAACAAATATTGTCGCATGTATTTTTAGGATTAAACAAACAGATTAGCTGGAAATCGGAAAAAAAATCACAAAAATTTCACCACGTCACAATATTCAGATAAGTTCTAATTTTATACGGATGTAGGTGACTCAATGTCCAATGTTATTTTGATTATTTTGCCAGCGGTAAACCCAGCAGACTCTGATGGTACACTTTTGAAATTTTTACATTATATTTAGGTTTGTTTGATTTAAAAACAGGTTTTGAGTAAAAACGAAATATTGAGTAAAACTAGGTTTAAATACTTCAGTAATTTGTCTAGGTATCTGGCGTAAAAAAAAAAAAAAAACAACATAAATTTGGGACCCTCCCCCATAATACCAAATATTATCTCAGAAAAAGATTATCAAATTTTAACTACAAACCCGTCAACGACTGGTACATCAGCTAGTAATTAATAAATCACTATGCGATGGTTTAGAAAAACAAATGATTTTAATAAATGGGGTATTTTTTATTTATGAGTTTGCAATCTATTATATTATTAAGCAAATATATTATCAAGGAAAAAAAATTAAATAGATAAAAAAATTAAAATAGCAATAGAAGATGGCCTCATGACCTTCTTATCTTGAATTATTTAGGCAACGCTACAACTGGGTATTATCTCGTTAAGTCTGTTCATGTCATTATTTGTAATTTGTACATATTTACTGGTTGTATCTATTTAATACAGTTATAAATTTCAATAAATACAATTTTAAAAAATAGCCATAAGAATAAGAATAATACATAACAATGAAAACAAATATTTAATCGAAAGAAAAATAATAACACGAAAGTAAAAGGTTATAGCTAGTATCTCAAGTCAAGGCAGCAAGTCTCATGACCAACGCATCAGAAGTCTTCTGGGCGAATAATTTGGGTTTGTGGCTGTAGATACAGCTTGATTAAGGGGATTAGAATTTAGAGTCAGTATTGATATTATTATTTATTGTGTGTCAAGGTCAGTATGTAACTTCGGATTAGATAAATAAAAGTGGGCGTCTACAAATTTTCTGAGAACATTTGATAGAAATAATTGAATTGTTTTTATATCTAATTTCTTTGCTTTTAAAAAGATAATATTTTTAAATGTCATGATTATATTATCAAGGTAATAGTAATAAATCTCTATTACCCGCAGTTATTAATTATTACCAGTAAGTATGACAGGTTGTATTATTATGCTTGAATGGAGTAAAAAAATCTGGTGTGTCCACTCACACGACTTTCCTACCCATTTCAGAAAAGTTGTTATATCTTTACATATGTCCATCAAGAAACAAAAAATATTAATTAGATTTATTTTCCTGAAAATTAATCAAAGTAAAGATTTGAGTACGATTTATTTGATAAACTAAACCAACGTAAACCGGTTTGAGGTAGTTTTGTAGGAAATTCCATTACCTTAAAAAACAAACAGGCTAAACGGTTTTTTTGAACTCAGGCTGCTCTGAAACGTTTAGATCCGTCGAAAACCGCATATCAGAAATTTGACCCGATCCTAATACATTCCTTATCTAGTATAGGTAATATAATATAATAATAAGTAATAATAAGGTAATATAATATAATAATAAGCTAATATACTATAATATAATAATAAGGTAATATAATATAATATAATAAGGTAATATAATAATATATTTTTATAATATAATAAGCTGTATCATAGCTAATACTGGTTCGATTCCAATGATTTTTTGTTGTTGTTATGGTAAAGTAATTACCTTACAAAATTTTACCATAGAATATATATTTAGTGAGTTAGGCCTCAAATGCTTTTTCCTTTCTATATAACTTTTTTTCTTGAACTTTCTAGGGAATTTAGTATATATACAAAAATTGAAAGAACAATTATTAGAACATTATAGGAAAGTTTCATCAAAATCGTTTGAGCCGTTTTCACGCTACAGTCTATAAAAAAATATGTTCTTCATTTATCGCGCAGCAAAATTGCTCATCCAATTTATGCCACAGATATCAGTAGTCAAAACCCTACAAAACTAAAAAAGAAGCAACAAAATCGGTCTGCTAGAAAATCGTGGCACAGATAGACAGACATATAGAACAGGCTAAATATGGTTTTCGGATTTAGGTGGCTTTGAAACGTACAGATCCGTGGTAAACCGCATATCGGAAATTAGACCCGATCGAAATACTTTCTTAGTAAAGTATTTAAAGTAAAAAACAAAGATGGGTTCTTTAGATAGCACTATAGAAGGGAAAGCATAACAAATGCGAGATTAATAATATTAAATATAAATTATAAATTATTATAGCTCATTATAAAAAGGTCGAAATGCAGAACATTTCCCTCGCTTACATAATTAAGGTCCGATTTTTAGTTTCTGAAATATTTTGATCCATATCTTCTATTATTACAGATTTGGTTTTCGACACTATGTTTCCTTTTTCTCTCTAGCACGGCGTTGGTTTAAGATAAAATTTTTAATGATACCCTTCTACAGAGAGGAAGATATTGCGAGCGATTCCCTCGCTTACAGTATGTAGGTCCGATTTTTAAATCCTGAGATATTTTAATCCATATCTTCAATAAAACTCATTATCATTTGGTTTTGAACACTATTTTTTCTTTTCGCCCTTTACCATGGCGTCATATTAACATACAATTTTGAATAATAGCTCATTAGTTTTAAAGATATTTTAATCCATACGCAAAAACACTTCAATTAGTCGACTCCAACCGATTTTATCCGAGCGTTACACATGGGACATCTAATTCACTATCCACAAAAAAAGTAAGAAATTTACACCTGAAAAAATATCATTGAAATATAGAAATATATAATATATTTGTTCAATAGTCATAACGCAATCACTCATCGAGGTTTTTATGGGTGTCGAAGTTTTGACTGCATCCTGACTATTTATCATCCATGAAATGTAGAACAGTCGACTGACTTCCTTCATAAATAAATAATAACGTCGCAAAGATAGTAAAAATAATGTTGAATTGAAGTTATTGGAATGTGGAACAAATATGTGTAATTGCCAATTAAATAGTATTGGATTCAGCAAAATTTTTTTTTTTTTTTTTTCTTCATCACAAATACGAGTAGTTTACGAAACGAATTGTTAGCGCAAAGTTTATTCCTTATCTGGAATGACACCGAAAGGCGTGTATGAATCAATCTTAAGTTGGGAGCTTGCAAGATTGAGTCCTTCAAAGTTTTGATTAAACACGAACTTAACGTGGAGTAAATCGAGATTGTGTGAAACGAACATCAGGTAAGTTACATTGTATGTCAGGCACAATGTATAATTTTGAAAATATATAAGCGATTTTATTCTGTCAGTTTTTCGATGAACAAACTACGGAATAATATGAGCTTGGAAAGTACAGAAGTTAAAACTAAGGTACAATTTTTTTTTTTCTGTTGGCTTAACATGCCTTGTAAATATTTTTTCACCTAAGCCAGCCTTCTCCATATCCACATATTTTATGATAAATTAACAACCGATAACGGTAACATAAACATAATATTATGCTTGCTTTCCTTATGCGTTTGTTACTGTTATCTAATTTCTACTTTCTATCTTTTCATTTTGTCTTATTTATATACTTCTTTCGATATTTTATTTTTCTGATCTTGTTATTATTTTAATTTTAGCACTGATGATGACCCACATGATTGGGTCGAAAATTCGCCAAGCCTAATAATCCATATAAATCCTGATTATTTGTCATCTTCTTTTTTATTAATATTAATATTTTCGTTTCAAGAATATTTTGTTCCCTAACGTACCTCAATAATACCTGTATAGCAAAAATGATAAATAATTGATGAGGGGAAGACAAATTATCCTCGAAACGTTCAAATAGTAGTAAAAAGGATTATAAACTTTTGTCTTGGAGGAATATGTATATATATATATATATATATATATATTGAAAACATTTTTTAAAATGGTAAATAAAAACATCGACTTCTTATAGCCTACTTATAACATATAAGAAATAGCAGACCACATCGATATAGCCTGCACCAACTATGAGGCACTAAGTGCCAAATTGATGAGGACGAAAAGGTTTTATATTATGACAGGAAACGAGTTCCCTTAACTGTTGTCTGAACGGAAATACCCGCTCTTCAAAAGCTTTATGTTTGGTTTGAAAGAAGCTGTGGGTCCAATCCACTTCTCCTCGGCTAAGAGAGAAGAATCAGTTCCTAGGAGGCCACCGAACATAAAAGAAGTAGATGGTGACCAAATTGAACAGTGGATGAAAGCAGACTGATTACACAGCAATTTTTCATAATGTAAAGGGGGCTTTTAACGTTGGCATTAATCCACCACATCCTCCCTTCCGGTCCAGGAAAAATCCTGTATGAGCTGAATGGCAATGGAGGAGTAGAATGAAGTAAAAACTTTAATAAAATCGAATTCAGACATTATCGAAGTACAATATTCACCGGCATGAGTCTACATGTGGTGGTAGTCAACATACTAATAGCTGTAACTTCAGAGACAGGTACAGTCAACTATTAAGCAAATCGTAATCAACGCGACAGTACTTCTTCGTCATACTTTCGCTACAGCCGTCACCGTGGAAACGACTCTAAGGTCATAATGTCTTTTCATGTCTCAGCTAATTGTATATCCGAACTAAGGAAACATTATTAAGCTTTTCCGGTAGCCTAAATTGAGCGATGAAGTTGAACCCCGATTAATTACAGTTATCTTAATTAATCTGCGAACTAAGTCTGATAAATGGATGAGTAATCTTTAAAAATAGTTAATTATCCTAATCCGGGATGAAATATAGCCGTCCTCGTCAGTCCCTATTGTCCGATCGGCTGTCTCCAATACTCGCTTCTCTCCTTTTCTTTTCTATTTTATTTTCTCTTAAAAGTCTCTTCTTTTTATTTATCCTAACGCTAAGGAGATTTTAGACGGACCAGTCTCACAATTGGCAACGCTTTTTATAATACAATAAATTATTACTTTTCCTGCTATTACTATTTTTTTTTTTATCAGCTCATTAATTTTATTTATTCCATCAAAAAAGATACTAATTATACTTTCCTTGCCTTAACCAGAGGTGCCCCTCCCCTAAGGTCGATGGCGTATGTACCTCTCCCCCTACAAAGATACTTTACTGCTTTTCTTAACAACAATGCAAGCGAAAACAGAATTTAAAAAATCGTAGATCATATATTTATATATATATGTATTTTTTTTCTGTTCTTCCCTACCTCGCCTTTTAGGCTTATACGGGATTTTCCCGGGCCGAAGGGTGAGAGCGGGGAATTTACAATCCCCTCTGGCACCGGGACGAGAACTGGTACTTTTTTTTCAATCTTAAAATTTGGTTATCTAGTTTTCGGGCAAATCGCGGTGCTGTGCACACACGTTAGCCCATTCGGCCACCTCGCAACCCTCCCTCCATATAAAATTACATTTGCAACATGTTTTCAATGTATAAAACCTCTGGTTTAAAACTTTTCATTCCGATAATATATAAACCCATCGAAATTATTCCTCCCCCACTCAAAAATTGGGAAACTTGTCGAAAAGTGCTCTCTCAAAAATTTTGATTGAAACTCCCTTCCGCCCATCACTGACCTTAACTATAAAAACTCTGCAAGTAATTATAAAATGGTTTATTATTTCCAAAGGGTTATGTTTCAGATATTTCTTGCATTTCACATTATATTCCTTCTTACCACTTCAGAGAAGAATTCAATAAAAAAGTGTTTCTGAATATTGAGCTGCTGAAGAATATTTTTTGTTAAAGTATAAAAACAACTCTCTAGTTCCACTACTATATTATCTCTATGAAAGTTTCATGCCGAAGAGTAGAATAATTTGTTCAATTTTTAATATATTCAACTTTTCATTAAATTCGTATTTTCCATAGTTTGAAAACACTTAATAACACCATGAATTAAAGCTTTGTGATTTTGAAAACTTTAGAAAATTCGACAAATGTTTTCAATAAACATCTCAACTTGAATCGAACGTCTATTTGCAAGCAATCTCATTGCTAGTCAGTCACTATAGGGGTATTTTTGTTTTTATACAGAGAATCTGTTCTACAGAGATAAGGGCGATATTATTATACGATACTCGATGATAGGATGTTGAAGCTTTAGAATAGAGCAAGGCTAAGCTGAGAGAGAGAGAGTGCGAGGGAAGGAGAGATCAAAATGATACCATACCTACCTGATTTAAAAATCATAGAGGTGAATTTCATAGGATCAGCCGCTGGGTGTATCTCTAGGATCCTACGCCATTGAGCATAGGAATGAGGAATCATATATGCATAGAAAATATGTAAAATAATATCGTTACAACAATCCTTGCAGATAGTAACGCTTTATAAAACAATGTTATCAGAAAAAAAAATTATTAAGTTAACCTATACACTAAATTATTTTAAACATATATAAATGCCTGCATATAGAGATATATTTTCTTGATTAAATAAATATATATGTATGTATTACTAATTCATAAATATGACGATTATTACTTGAATTATATTGACATTGAATTTAAATAAAAAGCATGCCTAACTCCATATTTTTTCTTTTTTTTTTTTTTGTATTCTTTTACACTTTTTTTCGACAACACAGGGTTTTCCCGGGCCACTGAAATTTTAACTCTTATAATCTTTGGTTTATCTTGTTGCCGGATAACGAGTTTTTTCTACATACGTTGCCCCACTAGCCAACCAGCCTCTATTTTATTTGTATGGTTCATTAGTAAATTATCACTTCTTACTCAACCTTATTGATTGATAGTCATATAACATGTTTTCGCCGTTTCGGAGTATTTCCCATCTGGAAAATTATTTTATATCTACAAGGATATTATTCCAAATTTCCTATTTCATATCCACATTTGTTCATTTAATATAATTTTTTTATGAGAAGGAGTTGGTCGGGGTGTGCGGTCAAATAAATACTAAATTATTAAAAAATAGTATTTTTAATTATTACTCCAATGTTTCGACTGATTCCTGCAGTGCCACATGCCACGAATACCCCAGAATATATCATCATCCCTGGGAAATCAAGAAGAAATCGTTACCAAAGACATCAAGTTCCTGGATAGTGAAAGACTTAAAAAACACATATGGCAAGCTTATAGTTAATGATCCTTTGCAGATTTATTATTTTTTTTTTTTTTATCTATTTATTTTTATTCTATTTTTTTTATTTTTTATTTTTATTATTTTTTTCATTTGTTTCATTTGTTCATTTCATTTCATTTCAAGTTCATTTGTTTATTAATCTCAATTCATTTATTGATTTTACTGCTATTTTTTAAAAATTTATTTATTTACCTATTCTATGTTATTATCTATAAATGTCTATTATTATCCTTATTTATTTATTTTATTCTATCAATCCATTTCTTTATTTTTTTTTTATCCTTTATTTTATTTTTTGTACCAACCATCCAAACAGTATTAAGTGGTGTTATTTAGTTGATCGGGCGCTTATGACCTAGATGTTTTGCGCCTAGACATCGAAACAAACAAACACATGCCACGCCCTGGTGAAGACCTGCAAACGTCAAACGTCGAAACGTCGGCATAATAATTAAAAATACAATTTTTTAATGATTTAGTATTTATTTGACCGCACCCCCCTACCAACTCCCTCTTATATTATTTCACGGTCAACCATCTCTACATCATTATATTTCTTTATCTTCTTCTAACTGGTATGTGACATCAAGCGTGGAGTTACTGTCCTAGAAGACGCTCAGGTGAAGTCTTGCCGGTCCTTAGAGATAGTCTTCTCTTCTCCGAGATGTTGCATAATCTTGTTGTATCTGCCTTTTGTACTAGCTCCTAAGCTAGTGGCTCAATATAAAAACATACCTATGTAAATATCAGCTGGTATTGGACAGACAGTTATATTGGTTATTTATTTTCAATAATGAACCATTGTGATCGAACGAAAAATTCAAAAACTTAATCCCGTCTCAAAATTTGAGCTTTTACGTTTCAGAATAAGTAGAATTCAAAAAACGAATAAACATTGTCCGTCCGCCGCCCTTGGATGGTTATTCAAACGTTTACGCAATTTCCTAAAAAAAAAAAATCAAAATATCGGACAATTTAGAGAAAATATTTCGTCTTTAGATATTTTTTATATGTTCTATTACAAAGGTTATATCCTTTGTTTTGATTTCTTGGTCCCCCACTAAAAATTTGAGGTTTTACATTTTACGTAAAATTCGAAAAACGAATTAAATTTTTTTTGTCCTTCCACCGTCCGCTCATTTTCTCCGAAACTACTGAACCGATTTTATTTAAAATTAGAGGTCACCCGAGGATGATCCTCCTTCATCCACATTTCTATCCGCCCTTTCATTTAAAGATGGCGTCCGAAAAACCAGCGTTGCTATAGACTGTAGTGCCTAAACGAATATACCGATCTCAGTGAAACTTTGCTAGTCTTCTTCTCAATGCTCTTTAAATTTACCTATATGACATACTTCAACGAAAAGAAACTGGAAAAAAAGTTACGAGGGATGGTAAAATTAGATTCCGAATAACTCAAATAATATATACTTTTTTGTCGAAATTGTGATAAAATGTTTCAAAGGTATTTAAATTTTCTAAAAAAAGAAGAAAGTTTCACCGAAATCAGAGAACTATTAGCAAAGATATCACGATTTTAAAATATATTTGGTTTATTATTTTCAATAATGAACCATTTTGGTCGAACAAAAAATTCAAAACTTTAATCCCCTATCAAAATTTAAGTTTTTCGTTTCAGGATAAGTAGAATTCGAAAAACGAATAAAAATTGTCCGTCCGCCGTCCTTGAATGGTTATTCAAACGTTTACGCAATTTCATAAAAAAAAAAAAAAAAAAAAAAAAAAATTGTCAAAATCGGAAAATTTAGAGAAAATATATCGTCTTAGATGTTTTTTATATGTTCTATTGCAAAGGTTATATCCTTTTTTTTGGTTTCTGATTTTTTAATGTGTTACTGAAGTAATGCTGATTCTTTAAGCATATTACTAATGATTAAAAAAAAAATGTCTAGTCCAATAATTTATTTTTCCACTATTTTTTCTACTATTTTTGTACTATGAAAGTAATGTTACTTTAGATGCATAATTGTTTGAAAATAATAAACATTTGTGAAATATTACCAGTTTTTTTTTATACTTCTATATACATGTAATTTAATTAATTCTTACAGGTTCGTTTTCGGATATTATCACCAGCTTATAACTATATTTGTCTGACTTAATAATATGTACAAATATTTTTGATCCGTTTGTTCCTTACATTGTTTACACTTTCCTTCTTTACTCAATGCTATGTAATTTCATTTTTAATTTGGTTTAATAACAACTGATTTTATTAATATGTAAAATTTACAATAGTATTAGATAACAAAATACAATTATAAGAACAATATAAATAAACGAAAACAAACCTGTAAGATTTAATTAAAGTACACGTTATTATTTATGCGTTAACAAACACGACAACTTGTAACCAATAATATAACAATATATAATAGGTGTAAATACCAGGTGGTTCTTGCAGAACATTATTGCAGGACATCCTAATCGAATATACAAGTCCTCTGGACTGCAGACGTTTTGGATGTCGTCCCTCTTGGTCTTACTAACTATTCTTCAGAGAGATTTCATTTCAGTCGGTGTGACTTTCCTTCTAAAGTGTCTTAAAGACTAGTATACCCTGAAAGCTTTTAGAAATTATCCAAAGTTAATCATTCATAATGAAGTAATGAATAATGAAGTGAAATGAAAAAATATTTTATTATTCTGGGTCTGTTGTCCCTTAAGAACAAAATATAAATACAGATTTTATGTCTGTGTGGTTACAATTTGATTGTATATTTACAATAAGAGTTGACTTAAGATAAAAATACTGAAAAGAGAAAGAAAAGAACAAGTAAATTGTACATATATATGAGAAACCAAAATAACCTTAATAAATTGAGGTAGTCTCTGGCGGTGCTTAGATATTTCTCTTAATTATATTTCGCAATCAGTCGGATTGAGAAAGGAGTAGGTGCTTAAAGAGGAGTGGTTTGGAATAGGAAACTGATTGAGCATGTCGTATATCATCAGGGATGGAATTCCAGAGGGAGGCGGCTTGTATTGCAAAGGATTTGTCAAACGCAGCAGTTCGGTGAGGAGGAGGATAGGGGTCGGAAGTACGAGATCTGGTGAGGTACGGAATTGAATGGAGTATTTGAATTGTAAGCTGTGAAAAATATAATCTATAACCTTTTAGCGTAAACGGCACTTGAATACATATTTCCATACAGCTCTGTGTTTCAATTCACTTTTCCTCAATTCATGTTTCATTTAAGTGTGAATTGTGGCAGACAAGAAGTGAAAGATTATAACTCCAGACATTTATTTAATATCTATCAATTAAATAGATAGATTTATTATTTATTGCAGTACCACTACAACATATATAGGGTTTTGGGTTCAGCACTTTGTTAAAAAGTACCGTTTCAAGGCTTACGGTAGTGCTGGTAGGTGATCGAGCTAGGACCACGCTAAACAATATTCTTCATTAATTAATTATTTAATTAAAATTAACTAATTTATACAATAGTTGAATTATACAAGAATACATGAATAGTAATAAACAACTATTACGGGATTTCATTGCAGAATGACATGATTATAAGATGTTTTGTTACATGCATTGTTTAAATTGCTGATGAATCATCATCAAATAGTCGAAAGCAGAATGTCTGTTAACTTCTTTCGTCGTTAATTTTTGTTGTATAATGTGACTAAAACAAAAATGATAAGCAATCTTCATTTATCATTACAAGATTATTCTAAGATGAACATCAAAGTTGACTACAGTAAATGAAATTATGCTTGTCGAGGGTTGTCCAACTTTCCGATTCATGCTGGAGTAAAAGAATGAAAATCGATATAAATCGCTTAAATTTGTCTGCTTACTTTCAGTAACTTGTGATTGTATTGCGAATTACTTATAATATCTTTCATTTAAATGTTTAATCAAATGTAATATATTTCTTTATATTCTAGTTATACTAATACAACAATAATAAGCATAACGTTCAATGTTCGAGTGGCTTCTGTTGTGTAACTCAAACTTTTGTTTGTCAATGAGGAAATTAATTGCTCTATATAATAATAGAAGTTTCTCATTAATTACAGGCATATTTCGTATAGAGTTCAGTATTGTTTGTTAAACACAATTGTCATGAATAAAGTCTGTTTTCAAAATTATTGATTTGTCCTTTTTTGTTCCTAATAACTATGCATTTCATTCAACGTACATGAGTTTTTTGAAATGAAAAGAGAGTTTTTATTATTTTAATCTATTTTTACAGCGTCAAATAAAAAAAAAAATGTTCCAAATTTAACCTCTTCCCCACAAGTCTAACTTTAGTATAAAGCCATTCCTCTATACATCAAAACAATTTAGAACTCAGGAAAATAACAATTTAAATTAAATTAGTGGTGTTGGCAATGGCATAATTTTTTTGTACCACCGCATGTAAAGTTCATTTAGTTTTTAATTGAATCAAAAGCGCTAAAATTTGAAGTGATCAGGTTCAAAATAGTAAAAAAAATTGTTTTCATTTGTTTGAATAATAAAGAAGAGTTTATTTGAAATCGTCCATATTCAAGGAAAAACTTGAATAGGTGTTACGTTTTCGTTTGAGAAAAAAAAAAAAAATCATTTATGTAATATTTTTTTAATATATTTTAAATTTCTTTTTTAAGTAATATTACATTTTGTCACAATTAAGAACATTGATAATAATGATAGAGTAGCTCATATACGCTATATGTACTACAAATAAAATAAAAAAAACACCTTAATAATGAAACTAATAATAAATAAATACATAAAAACAAAAGAAACTCATACTAATCAAAATAACAACTTAAATACAGACATACTTAAATACAATATTTACAAATGTTCAGAACTCCGAGCCTTTTCCCACAAATTTGAAAGGAAAATCGGAAGTTAAGGAGATCCCAAAGCCTCTCACTTTAGCCTTCGAGGAGGTTTGTAGGGATGGGTTGAGCTGAATAGGGATTGTGCAAGGAGATTTGAGAGGTGTAAAAGGTTTTGGTGAAATTAGGATAATTTTTCTAGGAAAAGGTTTTGGACAAATGGGGTATTATGGTCATGGTTTAGGGTTTTGTCGGTTACATAGAACGGATCACCTACTATTGTTCAAAGAACTTGATGAAATAAATTATGTTCTGTTTTAAATTATACTTTTTACACATATTGGCACAATTCTATTTAAACTGTGTATAAATTAAAACATTTATACGTTGATTGTGTCATGAATAACCAGGATAATATGGTTGTCTGGTGCAAGTGGTATTGTTGCAGACGGATCTGTTATAATCAATCAGGACTTGAGTGGAACAACCTCTGCATAAGCCGCAATTGTCGCAGTACATCCCCAATCCGCACTTCCCCCATAGCTCCTGGTAACCTCCACACCTTCCAACAAAAATAAAAAAATTAATTGTTATTATATAATAGCTCACCCAAAATAAGCAGCCCGAGGGTGGACTCACGAAGAACTAACATTTTGTTTTTCCTTTACCCTCCGATAGTTACATATATATATTATACATTTATATTAAAGGTTACGATATACTCTTGTATTGTATAACATAAAATTGTTAATTGTTTATTTCAACATAGTGCTGCCTCGGGCTGCCAATTTTAGAGGATAAATTATTCCTAATTTCATACCTAGGTTTCATGAAAGCTTTAAAAGTTTTTTAAATTATAACTAAATGCAAGTACCTATACGGAAATTATTTTTATTTTTATATTATCTGTATTTATTCCTAATTTTTTTAAAGTTTTATTTTCAAAATAAGTTATTTTCTAGCTTTGAGGAGCAAGGATATTCTTTTTTTATAACTAAGTATACCTATTTTTTTTTCTAACTCTCTCTGATTGTTGCTTGTAATTGTCTCTTTCTTTGATAATGCACGAAATTTAATAACTTTGTTTAGTCGTAGGTATACAATCATTCAAAATTAATCTTCACCTTTCTCCAGGGCCTTTGGCACAAACCCATTTTTTCCGTACTTCCACTGCTCCGTGAGAACAGTTTTCTGGCTTTTTATCACTGCCAATACCCCTGTAATACAAATAAATAAATAAAAACTTCTAAAAACAAATATACACGTAAAAAATAATAAACTTCAAAGTAATTTGTCCAATACTTAAAGTATACTGGAAATGAAACAATTATAAAATATTAATTTAATATGCATGACATAAATGGAATAATCCAAAGAATATAGCCACGAATCTCTACCATACAAGGGAGCCATTAACCTGCCAATGTTTCGCCAATGAAGGTATCTTCACAACAGAAAAATCAAGAACACGTATCAGTGGCGGCCTCAGGGTGGGGCCACTGGAGTGGCTTCGGGGAGTCAACCTGAAGAGGCGCCCGTTGTGCTCGCCGGTCGATCTTTAGTGGCTCTCTCTCCACTTGTAAGATATTAAAAAAAAGTTGAAAACTTATTAGAATAATTAATTTTGGCCTACCAATAAATCAACCGTATTAAAGAAATGTTGAATGTGATAAAATTCAGATGTTACATAAGATAAAACAGCTAAGGAAATAAATTTATTTTTTTTAGGAGGGTATTGCCCAGGGACACCGAATGATTAAGGAATATATATATATTTACGAGAGACAACTCATTAAACAATATTCAGAAGGAAACGGGATCTTTCATAAATGCATTAGAGAAACATTACATTAAACAGCTGATGAGAAGGGATACGAGAAAAATAAAAACCTGAATATTACACACTTATAAGCTATGTTGGTTGAATTTTTCCATTTATATGCTAATTATCTTATGTATATTTTAGAGCTATGTGTTTATTTATAGCAGCATTTAAAAAGATAAAAATCAATTTTGATAACATTTTTAAAAATCATTTGATTATTTTTATTAATAGGTATTTTTGTTTTTTATCACAAATGATATAAATCCTATCCTGATCATTAGTTTTGAACAAAACATTTATAACTAACAATAATAATAACTGTTAAGTAATACATTTTAAAATCAGAAATATATTTTTTTGTAACCTCTATAATATATTTTAAGTCTGGAGTAATAGGTGGGAAATATTTTTGTCAACTATTAATACCAGAACATCTTTATTTCCAAAATTCATTAGAAATTGTGGTTTTATATATTATATCTACTGTAGGTAACACGTGAACAATTAAAGCGGTTTAATTTAATACAATATTAAAAATAAGTCCATTAATAACCTATACATACATATTAATATTTAATTTAATTTGTGTGTAAACGTTGATTATTATTTTCTGATCACAATTTTTTTTTTATCACAATGCAATTATTATTATTTATGCGAAACCGTAACAATCGAGTGATTATTATATTTAATCCAATGATCAAGGATCGATTTAAATTTGTATTTATAAATTTATTTATAGCAAACATAACTTTAAATTAAAAATCAAATATGATAATTTACATTACATGTTTTGTAGGGAAAATAATTATCGATTTCAAACCATGTAATTGAGTATGGATGTTACATATACCTTGAAACATATTATTTTGAATTAATTGATTTCCGATAATTTTCTTAATTTATAAAAATTTTATATTAGTAAATTTTTTAGGTGAGCTTATTTTTGTTCTTTTATCCCTTCTGATCAGCTGTATAACATATCCTTCCTCTCATGCGTTTATGCAAAATCCGGTTCCTTTTGTATGTATTTTGATAACTTGGTGAGATGCTCTTCTTTTCTTTTTGCAAATACGAGATTTTGTTTGTCTTTCTGTCCTGTTGACGCCTGAATTGGCGAAACGTTGGAAGATTAACTGTTCAACTGTTTGTGAGAGTTCCATGGCTTTATGGAATTTTTTTCAGTTTTGCCCTAATTATTTCATGTCTCTTTTAGAGCTGTATGTTCATATATAGTATTATTTAATATTTATATTGTTCGTTTTTTTTTTCATTAGTCATAATTTTTTCAACAAAATTTATAATTATACAATTATAGTATGTGGTTTTTACTGTTTCCTTAATTTATTTAGTTTCTATTGAAAATTCATAAGTGATGACAGAATAAAATACAAAAAATAAATGTTATAGCTAGTCGCTATAATTTAAAAACAAGATTATATTATATTGAAATAAATGTCAACCCACACATGTTGGAAACAAACATATGCCGCATCTAATTTCATAATGATTGATGATTATTACAAGGCCAAAATATTCGTGAAGTATTTGGTTATATAAGAAAAATCAAAATTTCAATAACAAAATCCGACAGAATAGGTCAAAAATGCGGAACCGATAAACTCTTTTACTTGGTTCTTGCAATATTTTATCTAAACATAACTATCGCAAAAGGAATTCCATTGGCTCATGTTTAATGTTATCTACACAGAATTATCGCAAATGAAATTCCATTGTTAAAATATTTAAATTAAAAAATATAAACTGGTTGAATTAGTTTCCGTTTTTGATCTTACTTCATTATGTTTTAATTCTCCTCAAAGATCGTGAAAAAAAAATACAAAATAATAAGGTAATGAAATAATGTAACATACCATATGGATGAATACATCGATTTTAATTTTATGGATAATTGTAATAGACTAAGGAGAAATAAATTATTTTAATGCTTCATTTAAATTTAAAAAAAAATCAATCGAAAAAGACAAACATCATACAGACTAAATGATCTTTTATCTCCCACAAATCTTACTTTGCCCCCAAAAAGTTTTTTCTACAAAACTGTAGTACGTCCTACTTTATGTTGTTGCACACCATCGTTTTCAATGATTAACTATTATACAGAGAAGAGGCTACAATTATTTTAAAATGTAATATTTGTTAAAATATAGTTAAAGGGGCGATGCAAAGAACAAAAAGCGTAAAAACTCCACGAGGAATTTAAAATACATAAACTAAAGAATTTCATTACTGAAAGACATTCCAAATATTCAAATCAATAAAATACGTTAAAAAAAATTATTTAATCAACTAAAACCTTCCAAAACCCTAAAAAATTTGTTTTGAAATTAAATTGTAGTTTTATTGTTTGGTTTATAAGTTCAATAAAAAAAGGGTGACCTAAGGGTGACATCACTTAATCATTATAAGGAAATCAAGGTTATTAACTGAAATAATAATGGAGGTATAAACCTCCTTAAAATGCAAACGTGTAGAAAATGAAGAATTCAAAAGATTATGAACCACATCAGAAAAATAAATAAAAATTATATTAAAAACCAATAAAATTAAGTAAAAAAAAAAATGAACTTTTTGAACCAAGTTCACAAATTACAATAAACTGTCTTTTTGCTAATAATGGTTCGATTTCGATGATTTTTGTTTTGGTTTTTTATGGAATTTAGTGATCTTTTAAATAATTGTTGATGCAAACAATTTATAATTTTTGAGAATTTGAGAAATAAAATTTGATTTTCTTTTTAATATTTTCTTCCTGGAATTTCGGAACAATATGGCTATTTTTCCACCTAAAGGAAAACAAAATCTTGAAATCGACGTACCGGTAAAAAAAAATATTATTAGGGTAAATAATTATAAGACTGAAAGCAGATCTCAAGAGGTACAAAAATTTTATATAAACATTTGTCTGATTTTCGAGAGAAAAGTTTTCTTGTTTTAGTTGAGTAGAAAACCCTAAGTAAATAAATATTTAATTTAAGTAATTAATAATTGTTTTGGTGTAAAATATCGTGGAAAAACCAGAAATAAAAGCATTGCAAAAATTTGCAACAATATGGACTTAAAGAGGAAGATTTTTTATAAAAATAGGGTACGAGTAAGAGAACGATAAAAAAAAAAAAATCACGAATGATTGATGATTTTTCAAGAGAAAAAAATTTTGCTTAATAAAAAAATACAAAATAATATAGCTGCTAAATAGTCCTCTTTAAATGGTTTTAAAAATGACAAACTCTATTTTGATTTAAATAAAATATTGTCTAGTCTATAGTGAATCAACTGTTGATTACATAAATTAAATATTTTTTTAGCTATCGCGTCCTATTCAACAAAACACATAACTTAAATTTCCTGCTTGTCTACCGAAAATCAGACCCATGTTCATATAAACTGTTCTAGCTCTTGAGAACCACTCCTATAAATTTTTTTCCTTTACTTACGGGACACTCTGTATAAAAATTTTGGAACAATTATAGTTCTAACAACTATTAAACTATTCATTTCATACTATTATATTTGATGTTCGTTTATTCGTGAAATGTTACCTGCAAGAGATCCGACTTGCACAAGTGAACGAGGCGAAGCTTGCGAGAACCAATAGTGAAAAAATCATCCCTAATTAAAAGAGAATCCTATCCAATACTGGTTCGGCATGAGGGAGTTCTCAGTCGCAGCCTCAAGTTGCCAATACAATACTAACAAAATAATTATCAAACCGATCGTTATATCTCCAACTGAAGGCTCTATTTTTAGCAACGGATCCCCACTCGGTGGGCGCAATAACATGAAATTAATTATTATCCGGATTACCTAATTAACTTTGATATTTAACGGGAGAAAGTGGATTATTAACTTATTCCGAGAAATTTGAATAATTAATTACGAATGTTTAAATTAAAATGTTAAAAACATTCATGTGTGGGTGGATGATATTTATTAATAAACCTAAAAAAAAAAGATAATTGACGGGAAAAAATCTTTAGTAGTGTTTTGCATTTTTTTGTGGATAGTGAACTAGATTGAGCCGTCAGATTTTCGATATGTAACGCTCGGGTAAAGTCGGCTGGAATCGACTAATTGAAGTGTTTTTGCACTTGGATTAAAATATCTCAAAAACTAAAAATCCTACCTGCATATTGTCAGCAAGGAAAATGTTGGAATTTATATTTACATGTTCAAAAATGAAAAGGCTAACCAAATTTTTCGCAATAAAATCCTCGTTTCGATCCTGAAGTAAATAGACTAACATTCTCCAAATCAGTCACAAGAAAGCAACTGCTCTGGAATGGCAGAAAAGTTTCATTTTACTAAGAATAATATATTTCGTATTCACATTTTCTTCTGAAATGAGTACTATTTTTAGGCCAGTGCTCCAGAGCTATAAGGTAAATTATTTTTTTTCACACTCCGACCTTGGCTATACCTACTTTCCGAGATTTCGTGAATGACCAACCGATCCCCAAGTTCCGTTGCTCCAGGACACAATAAACCAAAACAAACCTCCCCTATCCAGGCTGGAGGGCGCAACCTTCTTGTTTACGTGCCGCAGGTAACGAACGCCTTGCGCCCAACACCTGCCTTCAAAGCCATCTGCCGCGAGTTCCCACCTCTCTACTGCCGCCATTCATGCGGAGGACATTGATGAAGAAGAGGCAATGATGAAATTCACAACGATTTTTATTTAAAATATAATTCGTTTTAGGCCAATATTCCGTGTTACAGACATATTTATGTAAAATTATTAACATCCATCTAAAACTTCCTTAATGGCATCGAATAAACTACAATTTTATTTATTATTGAAGGAAGTTAGTCGACTGTTCTACATATTATGCATGATAAATATTCAGTCTTCTTAAAAAAAAATTTTAATTTTTTATTTATGCCAACGTTTCAACCCAAACATGTGGGTCGTCTTCAGGGCGTGATTTGAGCACTGAGGGTGCTCAAGTACTGTGTTCAAGTTCGAATATTGTTGGGTTAAAACGTTGGCATAAATAAAAAATTAATTAAAAAAAAAAAAAAAGGCTTCACCCACAAATTCATTTATGTATGACAATTCTCACAAATGTCACATTTCTTCATTAAGTAATTTAATTAAGTATTAAAACACATAAAATTTTCACTTAAATCATAAGATAATTTGATCACGAAATATATAAAGAAGGCGGCCTACAAAAATATTGTGCCGTTTGCTAAATATAATCTTGGCAAATATAATATAATCTTTTTCATAATTTTGACATTATGAGGGTAGTGGTCACGTCATAAAATTTAATAAATTAATTCATTTAATAAGGAACTAAAACTCATGAATACCTCTGAGTATACATACAATTAATTAAAAGTCAAAATGTCGTTGACGACCAGTACAGTTTAACGCCATTATACAAAAATAAACATATAAACTCATGAATACCCATTTGCTTTACAGTTAAAAAAGTTTAATAAAACAGCCAATAACCACAGTAAAACGTTTGTATTCAACAAACCCCACTCCTATCCTTACAATGTTTCGAGCAGTAAAAGAGGTATGACCAAGGGAATATATATTATTTCTAGCAATGTATATACTGTTAATAAATGATGGAGGTATAGGAAAAACAAATATTTCACACTTGAATCGTAAGATAATTTGATTGCGAACTCGAGAAGGACGGTGGCCTACAAAAATATAGCCCGTCTGTCCTATATAAACTCTTTATTTTGAAATGTTGGTGGCACCGGCACACTAGAAGTCAGAATTGAGAGATTCGAAAGAAAAGTTCTATGTAGGATAACAGAACCTATATGGGACAAGAACCTTGACACATGGAGGAGAAGGAACAATAAAGAATTGCTGAAAGATACGGGCCAGTCAATATCTCATGAAATGAAGGCAAGGTTAAGATGGGCAGGGCATGTAGCCTTTACACGACAATAAATGTAGTAGGCAAGATACCCCGTGGGAATCCAAAAACCAGATGGATAGATAGGATAAACAAAGATACGGTTGAGCTTCATGCAGCAAACTGGAAAGCAGTAGCCAAGATAGGCAGATGTGGGGAAGGCTGGTTCAGGCGGCCAAAGATCTACAAGGTCTGTAGAGCCAACCGAATAAAATGTTAAAAAATAAAAAGAATATATGTATAAATATATATATATATATATATATATATATATATATATATATATATATATATATATATATATATATATATATATATACACATATATAAAAGAGTACATAAAAAATCAAAATATCCACAATGAAATATAAATCAATACAGCTATTTTTATTTTATTATTAACTTCCAGTTTCTCTGGAAATAATTATTTCTACTAAGAAGAGGGTGAAAGTTGTATGATGCTTACACAGCACCAGATTTTGGGTGTTTGTTAGAGATGTTACTTTTTGTAAATAAATTTTAAAATCGATTATATATGGAAGGTACTTAGTATGTTTATTTTAAATTAAATGAACAACTATAACTTTTAAAAAATATTTTTAGAGCAAATAACTACAATGCAAAAAGTTACATTACATCAAATAATTAATAGAAATAACTATAAAGGCCATTGGTATAAAGTCAGGGTTAAACAAAGTAATTGTTTTAATATCAATACTTATCAGATCCCAATAGTCCTACTTAATTTATTTTACATACATTTTAGCCTTTAAGCCATTTTCAAGGGATGAAATCTTTAACCAACAAAACAACATCACAGCCTAATTACATTTGCTCTTTAATCATTTTAATTTTCTATTTTATCTTTACTTATTGTTAAATAAAACTAAATACATATGAGCTGAATTTCCATTGTCGTCATGACAATATTTTATTTCTAAAACTTCCACTCTTAAAGTTATGTTTATTTAAACCTCTTTGCATGTCATTTTAAATAATTTCAACCTACATTTTTCAAAATAAAAACTGAATTATTAATTTATCTCTATGTATAACTAAACTAGTTTAAAAATCTTTATATTATAAATAACAACATTTTTTTTCTTCATACACCTATTATTAACTCAGCTTATTTCCGAATTTGTAATTAAAAATAATAATAATATATATACATATATATATATTAATTGCTTTATTTAGTCGGTTTTAATAGCCATTTGTAATTACCACATAATATATTTTTTTTCTGGCGTAGATTTTAAACAACAAAAATAATTCTAGGAATGATAATAATGTCAACTGGGGTCGTGATTTGGAAAATAACTGAGGTTACGTAAGATATATTCATTTGCTTATGTTTATAAATTATGTAACAAATAAGCCCCAGAGTATGGTGGGGATAAAATAAACTTATAAATAGGTAAACATTTAATTCCATAATGAAAAACAAGTCATTTAAATAATTAAAAGGCAAAGAATACATGCCATTTTTCGGAACTATCTCATAATGAACACTGTCTCACTGTTAGTAATAACGATAGATAGATAAAAATGTACTATGAAGTAAATCGATAATTAATTAAATGATAAAACGAGAGAAATATTCATCCGTGTTGAAAATAAATTTTCGGAAATTACACTAGTTATATATACGTATAATATATTGTCGGAATGCTGAAAATTTTAGGTACAATAATATCTAATACATAAAGTCTAATAGATAGCTGAAATCGTAGGCACAGTAGCAAAAGTCCAACGTAGGAAAGGTTCACATTCTGGTCTGTGGTACAGACTCCTTTTCAGCGAATTATTAACATGCGCATGAAACTTCGTGAATAGTTTCATCTCATCGTAACCTACAACTATTTTGTTTACAAAAACTCTTGGAATTGGGGCATTTCCAATTTGAAGGAAGACAGACTTTGTCTATTTAATAATGTACTAAAAACTCGTATAATACACATTTGCTTTCTACTTGGATCGTAAGATATTTAGATAAAAAAATTGATAGTAAAAAGGTGGCCTTAAAAAATCATGAGTCGTCTGGTGGGACCTACAAATTTTCAAAATAAGGAGTTTATATAGGACAAACGGCCCAATATTTATAACATGGTGCCGACGAAATTAACGAAAACTAATGAATAATAATTTCTAAAAACTAATAATATTAGACGAAAATTAAATGTTATTATCTTGCCATTATGCAATTATTTTGCCTACGGTTCTTTATGGATGCGAAACTTGGCCGCTTACATTAAGGGATGAACAGCGTCTTAAGGTTTTTCTAAGGTGGATGTTGGTCAAGATTAATAGATCACTAGAGAATTTAGGTATCTCGGTTCTACGATAACTAGAAACAACGAAATTGAAGAACAGATTAAGGTTAGACTGAAGGCGGGAAATGCTTGTTATTTTTTTGTGACAAAACTACTTAGTTCGCGCCTCTTGTCCCGGAACTTAAAAATTAGAATCTTGCCAAGTATCTTAAAACAAAAATCTTAAAACAATTATTTTTCCTACAGTTCTTAATGGATGCGAAACTTGGCCGCTTACATTAAGGGATGAGCAGCGTCTTAAGGTTTTTGAAAATAAAGTATTGTGTAGAATATTCGGACCAAAGAGTTCAGACGGTTACACAACGCCAAATTGCGTGAACTGTATCCGGGTAATATAATTGAGGTAATTTCATCGCGGCGAATCAAATGGGCTTGTAAAGTTGTTAGACTTAGAGAATTCCTAAAAGGTTAATATTTGCTGTACCGAATGATAAGCGTCCGAGGGGTAGACCGAAGCGAAGGTGGAAAGATTGCATTAAAGCCGATCTGAAGGGAATGGGTTTGGACGGCGAACGGTGGAGGGAGGGGTGAAATAAGCGATGGGTCATGTCGGCATCGAGCCTTCGGGTTCGCTAAGCCTTTTATTATTATTATTATTATTATATTACTTTTATTAGAGGATGCGTAGAGAAGTGCATCCCACCGATAATAAATCTAACGTTATATACTATTTAAAAAATATATATATAAATAACTTATTCTTTCAATGATTTTAGCCAAATGTCACAAAAAAAATAAATAGTTTACATTACTACACTTTTATTATTCTCGACGTGCGCATACTGCACTAGATTTTACAAAATTAGATTTTGACCAATAAGTACTTACTGTAAACGTAAAGTGGTTCAAGCATAAAAGAAATTTTGAACACTGTCAAAAATAATATAACATTTTTCAAAACTATTGCATCAGCCTTGTTCTAAAATAAAAAGATACTTCTTAAAAAGTCAGTTGTACTCTGGGATTTTTCCATTTATTATTCAGACATTCGAATTTTCATTCAGGTAACAGTTACTTGCAAACAATTAACACAGTAACTGGAAACAAACCATAAATAAATGGTATAAAACAATTTGTTCCTGTTTTCGGTCCCTTTGTGGTTGGCTACTCCTCTAAGCTTGATAAATGCTGGGCGGATGTTGGTCAAGATTAATAGATCTCCAGGGTCCCTTTGCTGGCTGGATTGATGGACTGCCTGGAAACGCAAGTCCAGCCGCACTAGTATCTCCTAATATGCCTCAATAGATTTTTTTTTAGTTATATATTCTCTAATTTCCCTCGTTATCCTTTTCCTCTTGTGTTATTTATGACAAAATTCAAGAATTTAGAAGATGGATAAAAATGAGCTCAACTTATTTTCATTGGGTGATAAATATAGATAAATATATAAATAAACACCTTAGTACTTGAACTCTCAGTAGTCAAATTAGGCCCTGACCCACATGTTTGGGTTAAAATGTTGGCACAAATAATTTTTTTTTTTTCTTTAATACTGCGTCCTTAATATTTATCACCTATGATATGTAGAACAGTCTACTAGCTTCCTTCAATAATTCATTAACTTATTTTCCGTAATAAAATAGATCAATTCCTGTATGTTATAAAAATGTTTCAAAAGATAAATAGCAAAAGTGAAAATAATTCAATACTATTACTCTAATAACTACGTCTTCATATTGAAAGCTCACATCCCTTATTCGGTTCATCAAGTTAAAAAAAAAAACCTTAAATTCAAATTATGGCAAATATCTTATTTATTTTTATAGACTAATTTCTACTTTCAAGATAATTGTCATCTCAACTCAATCATAGTTCATATTTATTATAATTCGTAGAAAGCATCTTGCGTTTCCCATATATAGTGTTGCCCAAAATAGGTCTGGTAAAAAATTTTTTCAATAAAAATTAAGGCAAAATAGTTACTAATATTCGACAATTTTAGTTACTATATGTTAATAATTGGTATAACCAATATACTTTTGCATTTAACTCCTCTAATTTTTCTTGTCTGGATTCTATCCAACTAACTATTATAAAAATTATTTTATTTGTTTTATTAATTTATTTATTATGGCATCGCAGGTTTTATCAAAATTTATTTAAAACCACTTCTGAGGTCACACACGTAAAACATTTTGAAATAAACGCAAGGCTGGTGATCTACCCCTTTGAGCCAAACTTTAGTCCGACACTTCCCAATTCCTAACTCAATTCGATTTCCTAAATTGTCTCATTAAATATTACACGTGAAAGGGATTTATAGCGTGATTTGTTATTTGCGTGACCAGTTTTAAGAGTCATTTGAGTTTATTTCCTAGAAGGAACTCCTAAAACGACATCAAGAGTAGAATAATACAAGGAATTATAATAATTTATTTAATTATTAAGGGACTTTAATTTAATTTCTTAAAATGAAGTGAAATGAAATACGTTTCTCCTACAGATAATCAAAAGTATCCATTATAATAATTATTACTTAAGATAATTTTCTTTATCAACTATTATCGATAGTCCATTGAGAATGATATGTCTAGGTTGGATTAATTTAAAATAAAATGTCTTAACTGTATGTATATCTAAGATTTTTTTTCCGTTTCTTCATATCTATTGGGAATTCATATCTATTTCATAGCCATTGGAAAAACTTTTTACACGAAAAAAAAGCTAGATTATTTTTATTTTTCGCCTATGGCTCCTAAATGGTGCATCAAGCCGAAAGCTCCCTTAGAGTATTCATTTCCAAGCTACAGGGCTATTTATAGTAATTTGAAGAATTTGGTAAAACTCAGCGTTCGTTGACCGTAATTATCGACAATACCACTTTACTAAAATTCAACTTCCAATTAAACGTTCTTTAATTTCTAAAAGAATGCGTTGTTTGATTTGATGCAACGTTCAATGGTAATAGGTAAAAAAATCTATTGTTCCTTTGGTTTCTCGCACTTGCAAATTAGTTTTTACACGTTTGAACCCTTTTATGCAAATTAAAAAAATAGAAACTTGTTCCAACTTTTCGATGTGAAAATTTTAGGCGCCTTATGCACTTTTTTGTGAAGAGTGAATTAGATTGAGTCGTAAGATTTCCGATTTGTAACCCTCTGGTAAAGCCGGCTGAAGTTGGCTAATTAAAATCGGACCACGGTATTGTTAGTGTGGGAAATGTTCATCATTTCATCTTGTTTGCAATGAGTTATTATTCAAAATTGTAAAAAATCCTATCGGAAACCAAATCATAACGAGTTTTATGGAAGGTATGGATTGAAATATCTATATAAATAATACCATCACCTGCGATGAGGTCACTTTTTGGACCTCTCGCATCATGGCTGGGCGCATCTCCAAAAACTTTTCCCACCTCGAAATGTAAAAAAATCTCTTTTAGTTATTCTAAACCTGAACACTGGTAAGCTAAAAATAACACTGTTCTATTTATTATCTTTTGGGTTATCAAATTTGCAGTCCTTATTAACCGACACAGTTACGATAGTCTCACAATAAATGAGCTGAAAAATAAATATGGCCTATCAGAAATAACTGGCGTCCTTTATGTTTTTTTCTTATTCTAGACAAATCAAAAATTACCTAATATATTCTTATAAACATCGAGGAAAGAAATTAAAATAAATGAAGCTCAGGATACTGAATATATTTTCAGATCAGCTTTCGGAATTGATTTTGGTAGGAACACTCTAGTAAAATTTGGTAAATAACTTGTTAAATCACCTTCTTTTCCTCAATATTAAATTTGGAGCTACCCCTTGGCCAGAACTAAAGGCCGAGCTAGGAAAGAGTGGGGGCGTTTAAAGGAAGCACTGGTCTACCTATGCTGATTTTTTTTCTGTTGCCTTTGTTGTTTGAGGCGGTACAAGATTTAAAAGATCTGTTCGATCATATACCGCCTTAAACAAGCTTCTCCATCTTTTCCTGTCTTGCGTTGTAGCTTTCCTGTTATCCTCATGAAGATTGCAGTATTTTTGTTGCTTCGATCTATCCATCTTATTTTAGGCAATCCACATAGTCTTCAACAATTCTTTAAAGGCTTTTCTCTTCCATCCTAGAGTCCTTTGATTTTAACGAACTGTCTTAGGTTATCGTACGGAGGATTTTTATTTAAAATTCTTCTTTCTACGACGCTGGATAGTGTTCAGGTCTTTAGGCTAAATTAACACAGTTCAAATTCCACTCAGAAATAAAACATCTAATCTATGTTTGGTGATAAGTCACTGGAGCGTAATGCGGACCCTACACGGTCATTCGGAATTGCATTCCGAGGCACTAGTGACATTCCGATTGATCGTGTAAGGTACTGATTGAGTACTGATGAACGTGTCTAGCGGATTTCCGAAAATCAAGAAATCAAAGATTCAATCACGAGAAGTGGAGGGGAGACTGAGGTAAAAGTTGTGTTGAGACTAACCATACAACTAGATAGGTTAGTTAACCTCACAAGGACTCACAACCATTGTAAATTCCTGATTTTCATTAAAAGTAAATAATTTTTCATATCACTTGTTTATATTGTATAAACGATCTTCAAGTAATTTTTTAAGCAGTCAATTGGGTAATAAATTAAAAAAAAAAATGGAAACTTCACAATTTACTTATAGATAAAAAATAATCTTTAATTGTTGTTTATGTTTGTCAGTCTCCCATTTTTCTAAACACATTTATTATTCTCGCAATATTTTTTCTTAATTTTTGTAAGTAGTAGACTTATATTCTTCTATATTTCTAACTATTGTCAAAACGATTTTTTACGAGACTAACCTTACTACTAGGTAGGTTAGTTTGCCTAAGCCTCATAACCATTTTGTATGCCTGTTTCATTAAGTAAATAATTTCATGAAAGTAAATATTTTTTCATATCCCTAGTTTATATTTTTATAGACCATTTTCAACTTTTTCGTTTTTTAAATACTCAAGTGGGCAATAAATTAAAAATACAAGTAGAAACTTCACAATTTATTTCTAGAAAAAAAAAATCAATAACTATTGTGTATATTTGTCAGTTCTTGTTTCATGTTTCCTAACAAATTCATTGTTTTCGCAATAATTTTCCTTAAGTTTTGTAAGTAGTTGATTTATATGTTTCTAACTCAAAACGAATTTCCAGCATTTGGAAATAATTATAATTAATTAATAATTCCATTTTCCTCTTTATGTCCAATGCTATAAAGGATAATATTCAAATTGGCTTTTTAAATTAAAAATATTATTATAAGTGAAAAATGCAGAAGATATATGCTGCCTGTTATATCTATGTCAACTGAGCTAAAATGGTTAATAATGATTGAACGTGTAAGGTTCTCATCATGATTGGAGCAATCATTGCCAATCTTATGACTTTCATCCACGACTGATCATGTAAAGTCCGCTTAATGCTAACCTCACTGTGTCTCAAGCCTATTTAGAGTCCAACTTCATAGAAAAAAATATATTTTCATTATATTTCAATTTCAAATCGTTCTTGGAATTTCAAATAAGCTAATTAGGTTGATTCGATTAATTTGGAATTTTTCAATTAAAATATATTAAACTTTTATTTACTCTCCATAATATAATATTTTCTTTAAATGTAAACTGTTATTGTTTTTTAATTTATTTTAGCATTTGTAGCTGTTAATTGGTGTATCAATTATTCCTACCTATGGCAAGGAAAGTATTGCGATCGGATCAAATGTGAGGTTCAGTATACGTTTCAGAGCCCCATGAGTCCGAAAAACGCATTTTTTTGCCATTGGTGCCAAGATTTTTTCAGAAACTAGAGAACCGATTTTGTTGCTTCCTTTTTTATTATTTAGGATTTTGACTAATAATGTCTGTGACGGAAATTGTGTGCTCCATGCACATTCTTCCATATTGAAATTTTTACACTGATCTACCTTAAGCCGGTTTATCGAATAAATTGTACTCACATCTTTTCTTTGATAAGTGTTCAAGAAAAAAAATCTAATTAAATTATTTTTGTTTCTTGATGGACATATATATGGATATCAACACTTTTCTGAAATAGATAGGAAAGTCGTGTGAGTGGACAAATCAGAAATTTTTTTTTTTGGGGGTATTTCTTATGCAGAACCTCTTGATGCATGTTTTATTAAATTTCTCGTTTTGATATAAAAAAAAAAAATAAGTCATAAATGGTTGATTCTCAAACTCTTAGTAGCTCCATTAAACATGGTATTCAAATACATATAATAGAATAAATTTCCAAAACAGAACATTAAAAAATAAATATCTGGTTTTAAATATAATCAATTAATAACGAAATATTGGATTTTTGTTAGATTGGATGCTGGGAGGTTTGTTCATTGGGTACATTACTTGTATTTATTTCTTATATATTCATACCACAATAAACAATATTCTTTAAATACTCTCAGTTACTGAATGTTACAAAACCGTCCTGTTTGTAACTTGTAACTTTGTAAACAAGAAGGCCTGTAAAATCCAGGTAACTTTTGCGGACTGCCAAAGCCCCCATAAATCCTTCTACCTGAGCATTACAGTTGTCAATGACCTACTGCCTAATCGCCTTTTAAGTTATATTGCACTCAATATACATAACAATCCTATAAAGGTTGAGAAAATTTAAAAAAATGTTTTTGTTAGCTTCAGTAGTCTAAATTTCTTTTATAGATAGGAAAACCTAGAAAAAAAAAAAAAAAAAAAGGTTTAGTAAAGCAGTGATTTAGATATTAATTCCAGAAAATATGGACATTGAGAGAGAGAATTTGAACAATAGAATATTTGTTATTTATAGAAAATATTATCGTGATAAAGGTTTCTACGGTTATGTATAAAATTATCCAAATAAAATTATTTTGAAATAAAATACCTCGGCCCGTTTTTAAATAATGACATTTCTAGTGTTAATTTATTTTATATACCTGTTTGATTACATATTTTCTTTTTTAAAGACTCTATTTAAATTTTCAAAAATACCAACGTATTATTATCATACTGTTTTTCTCTCTTCTTTTATTTTCATTTGTATTCGCTTCTCCCCTAGAGAATTTTTAATATTTTTAATGAGTATTGTTTTGTAATAAGGATATTCTCACTTTATTTAAGACATCGATTTCATTTAAATTGGTACCCATAGATGTTTTCAACTGAAGAATGAACGGTAGGCAATAATATTTTTTCTGATGTTAAATGGGGAAATAATTTGGATAGAAGAAAAAATTTCTTATAATTGGCCTAGAGTTTCAGATTTTCCCTTGTTGTTTAAGTTATAAACACCACATATACCATTCTGAAATAAAAATTTACGAACCTCAAATCATTATCCGTTCGCTGTTTCGACTCGGCTCATAAGAAAGCTGATGAAAAGCAAGGCCAAAAATTTGGTCAGTTTTTTTATATTGACCAAGTGATAAGTCTGAACTTAAATAAATGAAGAGGTTTTATTTCTACAAAGTGTTATTTAAAAACCTGGACATCTTTAGCCAATTAAAAGTTTATTCATTTATTGAAATATTATTCCTTTATTTGAAAAATTTAGTCCTTAATTTTCCAAATATCAATGTCATGATTTTTGAAGTGAAAACTTCCTTAGGCCCGTTTTACCCTTTTTTGTGGAGATTGAATTAGAGTGATTCCTCAGATTTTCGAAGTGTTAACGTTCGGGTAAAGTCGGCTAGGATCGACTAATCTAAATGTTTTACATATGGATTAAATTATCTCAGAAACTAAAAATCGGACCTGCATACTGTAAGCAAAAGAAATGTTCAGCATTTCATCCTCTTTATTGTGAGCTATTATTTGTTATTTGATGTTTTAACTTTTATCGGGTAGTCTAAACCTCACGTCTTAGATTGTTATAAAAAAAATACATTACATCGAAATATTGTTGATTAAGCAAGTAAGAAAAAATACTGAATCGGTAAGAAATTAACAAACACCAACTCGACGGTACACTGTTTATTTTCTCAACAAAACACTAAATTATTCAAATTAATGAACTGATTCATAGTATTTTGGCTTGCACTTTAACTTACCTATTTCTCTGACCCTGAAAGAAGTTCTCAAAAACATTTGTTATTTCCGATTCTGTATTAACCACTGCATATTTCTGAATTTTAATTCATTAGGCAATTCAAGTATACGATTTAAACTCCCTAGGAACAAGAGCACCTCGTTCACGAAAAGGTATTTTTTAGATTTTTATTTATTTTTTTTAAAATACACTGATTTTAAGTAAATGTTTTTCTAAATCTTGATAGCTAGCGATCATAAAAAATCTAATAACCCTTAAGGACGGAATATTGCTTCCTAAGATAGAACGAGATTAATTTATTTATTACTTTTCCACCATTTTGTCTGGCGACTTCGACTTCCCGTCACTTCGGGAAAAATCCCCTAAGACAAGGGATGATTGGACTCCTTGATTGTTTTTCCAAACGTTCCAAAAATGCAAATACCTGATAATGAGCCGTCAGTCATAGGGTCGCGGTGGGTATATAACCCTCAACGTCGGTGCCTAGGTCATCAGAAGCCTTCAAGATGTTCCCCTGCTTCCTTCTGCTCCTTGGGCTTGCTCTGACGACCGAAGCATCCTTCTACATGTGTACGCCTTGCAGGTGGGTTTTTTAATATCTTATACTTATATTTAATTTAGATACGTAATGTTTTATTTAATTTATGAATAATTTTATTTCATATAATAACAGAACTATATTTATTTTGTTTAAAAGTTTAATTTCATATCAGAGATAAAAAATTAAAGTCTTGACAAAACAATTTAAAAAATGTATTTCAATTACAATTAATTCATGTTTATTCTCCACTGATGTTTAATAATAAATTTATCAATTATGTTATAACAAATTATACTCTAAAATAAAGAATTAGCTATTTATTCTAAATATTTAGTATCAGCACACAAATACATAATGTTTCAACAATATTTAATAATCTTTGGGCTGTTGGTATAGAATTTAACTTTACTAAGTATTTATGAATGCTAGATATGATAGTATTAGTCTTGTTTATATTTTTTTAATTGATGGTACTAAATCTTTTCAGTGATAAAATATTCATTTATTTTACCAAATTACCGAACAAGGTAAATATGATACTAATAATCTTCATTCACAACCAGTAAAAGATTTTTAATTCCTTTGTTTTATTTTTAAAACACTAAACACTGATTAATAAAAAAACAAATACTTATATATATTTCGAATAAAAGTTTTTAATCATATCTAAGTTGGCTAGACACTGTATCGCCAAGATACCTGATCTCTACTAATCAGACAAAATGATTAATTCGGTGATTGGGGGATCCTGTTCTATTTCTTCTCCCCCCCCTCTCATAATTATGATTTCTTAATTATTTTCCAGCTATGGAGATATTACAACTAAACTAATTACAAAGTAGCAGTATACTAAATTGGACTTATATTTAAATTCTTTGTTTTTTTTTCTACTTAATTCAGTAATCTCGATATACTTATCTCGATAGTTAAATTTTATTCGAATTGTTAGTCATTATACAAAAAATTGTAAGAAGTTTTTTTTTTTAAACTGTTGGGCATGGATATAAAAACAATAAAACCTACAAACTTCGAAAAAATATAGTCTTATGGAATGAACTTAATAATTAGTAGGAAATGTAAGTTATTTAACAGTCGAGAAAATGGAAATCACTGAAATCATATATATATATATATATATATATATATATATATATATATATATATATATATATATATATATATATGCAGGGTATTTCAGGATTAAGTGACCAAACTGCAAAAATGACTTAAGGACTTCAAAACAAGAAAAATATTTCCTCTGGAGGTATGTCAGCAAACGATTTGTTTAGGAGATATTCATACCTATAGATTTTCGTTGTTATGAATTATTTTATTCGTTTCATGAAATAAATAAAACCTATTTATTTGTTCTAACTACTTTATTAATTAAATGTAAACATTAACATTTATATTAGATGTTGGCGAATATTTACTTTTAACAAAGAAATTGGCACATTTCTTTAATTTTTGATAATGATTACTACGATTTAGTTGAACATACTCCACTACAACTGAGAAAGGACAGTGGCTTCGATTGGGTGGTTGTTTTGCACATTACGGAAGGGGTCCACAACTAGCTAAATGTTAATTATCACAATTAATGGATTGGCCGTACAGGACCATTGGCTTGGCCTGCTCGCTCTACAGACCTGACTCCACCGAATTTTTTAGTTTTGTGGTGACATTAAACAAAAAGTCTATGACCTCTAAATCCGGTCTATGACCTTAAACCCTTACGAAGAAGGATAATTGAATCTTGTGAAACAATAACACAATCCAGTGCCGTTCTGCCACTGCCCCTGTTAAAGAAACATCCGAGCCTGTCTTAATGCTCAAGGAAATAAATCACTTTGAACAACATTTATTAATTCATATAAAATGTTGTTCAAAGTAACATTCGTTAATGTTTACGTTTAGTTAATAAAGTAGTTTGAACAAATAAATAAGCATCATTTCTTTCATATAACGTGAATAATTTATAACAACAAAAATTTTTAGTTGTGCATATCTCTAAAACAAAGTGTCTGCGGCATACCTTCAGAGTGAAATTTTTTCTTGTATTAAAGTCCTTAGTTAATTTTTACAGTTTGGCCACTTAATCCTGAAACACCAATATGTAAAAATATGTATATACATAAATAAAAACATACATATATATATATATATATATATATATATATATATATATATATATATATATATATATATTAGAACTTATCATTTAAACCATTCTAGTCTGCTTATGTTGTTGAATTACAAAAACAACAAGTTATTTAACTAAATTGTTGTTTATTTTGGACATTTATTATATTATTGATGATCCTGCAATGTTACCAGTTGTTTATTTATTTTTTTACACAATTATATAAACACATTGATTCATGGAACTAAATATATAATATATAAAAATACTTAGGTCCTCGGCGATTTAATTATTAATTTTTTTAAACTCAGGTTTGTAATTGAACTAAAATAAATTAGGAAATAAAGAGAAAATAATCAAAAAGCTGAAAACGACAGTATAAAATGCTTATTTTAATAATTTTCTATTCCATTTCTAATTGTTAAATGGTACAGATGAAACTCTGTCTATTCTTGTCCCATTTAGTCGTTAATTAATACAACTAAAACAAAGGATACTGTTAGTTGATTCGGTGAGACAGAGCTGAGTAAAACCATTGTTTATCAAATAATTACTCAATTCATATCTGGTAACTGTTAATTATTAGGTACAATTCCAAATTTATTATCTTTCGTCTGATCAGACAAGAATGGTATTACTAAAAATGTGCCGGTAAGATTTTTTTTTTTTTTTATGAATAATTAGAAACTTTAATTTATTGAATAATGAATAATTAGAGACTTTATAGAGCTAAAAGTTCGTTTTCTTGAATTTCCTGCTTTTAGAAACTATCAGTCAGATTTAAGAGAGTCTCTTTGCGTCCGACAGAATGTTTATCGAAGAAGGTTTTAAGTCTTAATATCATTAAGCTAGATTACAGAAAGACGTGTCTGTGGGAAATTAGGCTAGCTCAGCTTCCTGTATCTTTTGTAGTCACTATACATAAAGCGCAGGGACAAACTTTGAAGCATATTGAAAGTAAGCAATTTTTAACGTACCAAAAAAAATTATTTACTAAATTCAACTCATTTTTACTTTCACTTACCTGTGTATGCGTATGATTAACAGAAAGTATTACGATCCAAAAAATATTCGAATCTGAGTTTTCAACTGAATTATACATCACAGTCAGTCCCCTGAATCCATAATGTCACAAAATAGTCTGTGTGTATGTATATTAGTTAACAGTCTTGGTCAAAAACGAAAAGTAGTCCAAAAATGAAATTTTGTATTTGAGATTTGTAGACGGCTGGAAAGGGGTTTTGGAAAAGGAGGAATGCCGAACTAACGGTACTCTACAATAGGCAGGACATGTACAAAGGATGGATGCCAACGAAAATCCGAAAAATATGCTTACCGAAATTTGTTAGAAGCGGCGAGTTGGAAGACCGAACATGCGATGGATGGATTGGTCTATAGGAACGCGTGAGCTCTAATTGGATTGGAGAGCTACAGCAAACGACCGAACATACTGGCGGAGACTTTAAGAGGAAACCCAGTCTCGGTGACGGGATGTCGCGCCACTTATGATGAGAATGATATGGCTGGGATGTTACAGAAAATTTTCGTCAAAATTGGATCACCTAACGAAATTTACAAATGTTTACACTTTTCCCAAAATCGCTTTATTCTATTTTGATTAAACTCGGTATATTAATGTATAATTAAATGGTTTTCAATATTAGATAGGTATTCTTCTCATTGATGTCACTTAACAGTGTTTAAATGCTTCATTTTTTAAATTTCTTCCTCTAAAGTACCTTTAAGTTGTTTTACTTTAAATAATTAACTCTCTGTTTTTGTTAGTAGTAGTGACAAATAAAGATCCAATGCATACCATGAAAGAATTTGACAATTGAACAAAAGAGGGAAAAAAAAGATAGATATTTTTTTCAGGTAGAAAATGAATTTACAGAAATAAAAGTAAGAATATCTATGCATAATATATCTTTAGAAAGTTGAGGATTTTAGAAAAAAAAATCTAATATACAAAGTCGTAGAAGGTTATCGTTACTGACGGAAAAATTATGAACAATACTTTCTGGAAACTTATATTATTTAACTGAAACCAAATGTTTCCATGGAACTTGTATCAACTTTTATGAAAAATACATATAATCCAACAAATCAAGGCAACATTGTTTAAAAACTATTTTATAATACTTGTTTGAAAGGGAAGTGAAATATAAAGACACTTAATGGATGACTAAAACATATTTTTATAACCTCAAATACACGTGGTGTAGTTTAATATCTTTAGATCCGACATTATATTTAAATTAAAGTAATTGGTCCTATTGTTTTTTTCATATCAATTAAGGTTATTATTTAGTTGAAATGATGCACTCATACTCATCGTTTAGATGCGAAAAGGCTTTCACAACCAAATTTAACACAGGTAAAACTGTGTGACACCGCTAACAGTGCTAATAATTAATTCACTTAAAATAAATAAATTAATAAATCTAATGAATTCAATAATATTATGGTGTAAGTTATATAATAAGTGATATAAAACAATCTTGATCTATTTTGCGAGCCTCCCTTGGAAGAAGAAAATAATGATACATGGAACGGAAATCATTTTATCAGTATATCAATCAAAAAACATGCTGTCTGGCGAATTCTTCCACATTCCTGACAGTGATATTATTGTTAATACTCTATAATTATCCCAAACAAGTTGCCCAACTACAAGGTCATCGATTGATAGGTCATTAATCACGATGGCTGTTATGTCATCTCTTGCGATAAAGATAGATCCGTGGACCCTATTTGAAATATTTATTAATTTAAAGGAAAGTCACGCGTGCCATTACATTATCATATGAGCCTCTTTCTGTTATTTAATCAATATATTGTACAATAACAATATTATAATTATTATTAGTTTACGCGTTTCACAAATACAGGAGAAGTAGGTCATGCAGAATTTCTATCTTCAGTACCTAGTGAGAGGAATTACTTTTTTCAAGGCGGACTATTTAAAAAAAAAAAATGTTGATTACTTAAAACTTATTCTAATCCTACTTTCAATTCCAATTCTAGTGTCATTATAATTCTGAGCGATTATAACTCAACCCTCAAGCTAATAAAAAAATTCCAATTCTCTATCTCACAACTTATTACAGAAACGAACAATAATATTAAATTTCTCTGGGTCCCAAGCTATGTCAGGCTTGATAAAAAATGACAAATAGTCTGGACACAGTCATTATACAATTTTTTTTTATTTGTGCCAACGTTTCAACCCAATCATGTGGGTCATCTTCAGGCTGTGGTTTGAGCACTGAAGATGAACCACATGTTTGAGTTGAAACGTTGGCATAAATAAAAAAATATTTTTTTTTAAAATGACTGCGTCCTGAATATTTATCACCCATGATATTTTAGTACAGTGTCCAAGCTTGAATCGATCGAGAACCTTGTTTTATCTCCGGGGATATCGGCAAGTCCTACAATCAGAAAACATGAAAAATTTGTTCCTATTTCAGAAAAATACACAATTGCTACAATCATGTTTAAAAAACAACGTTTATAAGCACACTTACTATGCACATTAGAACTAACATATACAGTTGTAACGACAGATTTCTTACAGACATATCTTAACAACACAATCTCACCAGAAACAACATAATATTTTTACAGACATGTTTATTGGATAAAGGAAGGAGATGGTCCGGAGTGGCGGTCATAAATAGACTAAATATTGGCAAAACTATTTTATTTAAAGCCAACGTTTCGACCCGACTTTGCAGGTCTTCTTCAGGGAGATATGTTCAGCTAGGAGTTTCACTTAGAATACAAGTCAGTTCTAATTGAAACTCCTAGCTGAACAAAAGTCCCTGAGGAAGACCTGCAAAGTCGGCTCAAAACGTTGGCTTTTAATATAATAGTTTTGCCACTATTCAGCCAATTTATGACCGCCACCCCGGACCATCTCCATACTTTATAATGCAACGGTCAACTATTAAATATTCAATGTTTAATGCCTGTAACTTTTGTTGTTGCACATGACACTCAAATATAACTAACTAAAGAAATGAAACTTACAACTATACTCAAGTAGAGTATTTTTAAAGAAATAGAGGTATGTTTCAATTAATTATCTTCATGTTGGAATTCATTTTACTTTATACTACTCCATAACCATGAAATACGTTTACAGCAACTAATTCTTCATTCATTTTTTAATAGGATCAATTCAACGAAAATTCTATTATTTACCTATTTTTTAAGATTTTTTTCGAGCAAAGTAAAGTGAATGTTCCAGGGACGAAAATAGTTGATACTGTTTCATTGTTGTTGAGTTTAACTGAAATGAATACTATTTTTCAGAGATGAAGTTACCGTCGAGGTTGCAGCTTCTTTAGTATTATATTCTGTGTCATTTTGTGGAACATTTATTTGGCTGGGAAGTAAGATTTTCTATGAGGAAGCTAATCATGTCATGATAATTTCATGTGGGACATGTTGAAGCTCATGAAAAGCAGTTATCCATTGGAAGGTTGCTTGCTGTGCAATTTGTTCGAACACCAAGATCTTGTCACACTCATAGCAACCAAAAATCTGAGTTTTCTCTTCGTAACGTGGTAAGAATATTACTTGAGAACACGGACTGGTTAACCGACATAGTTACTCTGAATGTTGCTTGAAGTTCTGAACTCTATCTATTTCACTAAACCTGTATAAATTTCCCTCGAAACTTTGCATTGTTCATTTCTCTAGGAAAATACAATTATGGAAGACTTTTTTGAATATTTAGGAAGATTCAGCAATGTGTTCTTCATAGATGTATCAAGATACAAAATAACTTTTTGAAATCTCATGGTCTGGAATCAATGGAAAACATATTAATCCTTTATTTTTAAAGTGAACCTCGTCAATAACAATTTTCATGAAAAACTATAATATCTATTTCTATTTCTAAAATATTTAAAAACAAATAAATTAAGATTTTTTTCTTTCGTAGCACATATTTCTCAAAATCATTGATCATTTAAAAAAAAAAGTTTAAAACTTAAACAAGGCCATTTTTTAAATGAATTGAAGTTCAAGCTCCCTAAAAAAAAAAAATTGTTGGTTAGAGTTCAATTAGGAGAATAAAAATGGTGTATGATTAGGGACGAAAAATTTATTACAATTTTACTAAAAAAAAAATTGAACTTTTTGTTTACAATAGTGGTACAATAACATATGTTTATATTTAATTTTCATTCGGAAAAAAAACTTTCGCTGAATCTTTTTTTTTTCTTTAACACCCCTTAAAGAAAAGTCGGTTTTAGAAATAAAAATTATTTTTACCTTTTTTTTTTAAATTTAGGTTCGTTTTTGAAAAATTAAATAATTGCAGCTTCCGTTAAAAAAATCGATTAGTGTTGAATATAGAAATAAACGACCCAAATATTATAAATATCCGTGAGGAAGAAACTTTTAAGACATATTCCTCTTGTTACAGGCGATCGTATCGTAATGGAATAATGAAACTTGTTTCAACATTACGTTTCAAATAAAGGGCAGAAAAACTTCTTGAAAATTATCAAAATCAGATTTTTTTTGTCTATATTTATAGGATGTATGCCTTACAGCTACAATAATTAGTACCCTTAAGTGTGGTAAAATGTATAAAATATCAATAAAAATATTTTTTTAAAACATTATATGAAGAGGAATCAAAATATTCAGGCACTACAGAACCCATTAAATAACGTTGCGGCAGCCTCAGCGGTCTCCTTGGTGGGGGTCTACGCGTATATATATATACATCCCTCGTCCAGCGGATCTTCCTTAGTGTAGGTCATGGTCTATGTGGTCCAGGCCGCTCTCGTTGAGTGAATTGTTTAAAAAAATGTTTTTCAACTCGGTTTTAACAGTGTTGTCATATTTAACCGATCACAGGTAAAATTATAACCATAACTCCGAAAGGCTGGAGGGTTCTGGGCGGGGCTACCCGGTAGACCTCAAATTACGATTGGTTGTCTGCCACGTGCTCGAACAGCCATTGGACAAGAGGACCATCCAGTTGACAATGTGTGAGGAAGGGGAGGTTATCTTCAGCGGGCCTCAGTCGCTGCTCGGTAGTCGGGAAGTGAACTGTCATATCTCCACTCCTTGACGCCGAGCAGCATCCGTCATGTGTCCTCAAGTTTTCGTCCTTCTCTTGGTCGCCGCGGTGACGCTAGCAGCTGAACAAGTCCTCAGCTTCCCTTGCAGGTGACTGACTCTTCCACTAACGAAATTTGACGATATCGTTCATTAAATACAACAGTTTCATAAGTTATTATTATAAAATTTTGAAGTAATCGGCTATGATTGAGTCTTTTACTTAAAACTTTTTTTTTTTATTTCTTTCAATTATTAATCACTCTATACATTATCAATAAGTATAATTATACGTTTAAATGATATTCTTTCATCATCAAAATTATTACTTAACTTAAAAAATGACTATTAGTTATATCAACAAAGACATTGTTGTATTTAGTGAACATCTTTTTTTTTAAGAATTAGATTAATAAGAAATGAAATTTTAATTATTATTATATTTAATACATTAATATAAATTATTATTCATGCCAGCTATGAACTAATTTACGCTAACTCATTTGTTAATTATAATAACATTTAAATTACAAACACACATATATAAAATATAAACAAAAATAAACATTCATACATAGATTTATCTAGCCGCTTCGAAATACAAACATATTAGCAAAATACTGTTCATTAAACGTGCTTAGAGTATCTGTTGATTTTTAAAATTAAACTCGATCGACTTGCTAGGAAAATATATATATATAGTTTTTTTATTTCTTACCGATATTTACAATTGTAACATATGGATATAATGACATAAAAACACTTGCTGAGTACCTAATGTAGCACTCTAACGATAAGTCTACATTAGCAGATCACGGGGCCATATTCTTTTCAGACGCCTCAGGAATTGAAGAGGAATCAACGTTAGAAACGAGATAGGGTTTGGATGATTCTGAAGTTTATTATGGAAGGATAGGTATCTGGATTGGGCCAGATCGGAAACATAAGAAACATTAAGGTCATTATGGATGGTTTTATTTGTAACAAAGTAGGGAGCATTGAGGATTTTACGAAGGGTTTTGGATTGTAAGGATTGGATACGAGAGAAAATCGATGGTTTAGTGGAGCCCCATAGCTCAACTCCGTAAGTCCAAACAGGCCTTATTATAGTCATGGGTATGAGTCTTTTGTAATTAATTGGAAGTTTAGAGCGTTTGTCTAGTAAGTGCTGAAGTGATCGGAAACGTCGAGCGCTTTCTTATTGATTCGGTCTGGTATGAGGCTAAAAAAATAAAAAATAATATTTAAATTCATAATGATTCAAGAAAATTTTTCTTCGTTTTTAGAATATCCTTTCCTAGACCAAATTAAATCAGGATAATATATTTCGATTTTAATAGCACTATCAACCTGTTAATTTTCAAACTTTTGTCCTTATTTAAAAATGTAAATAAAATATGATATAATAAATAAAATTTTGTTTTCCCTTTTCCATTCAAAATTAAGATATATATCTCCGTAATCATTATTAAAAACTTGACCGCAAATATTTTTTATAAATAAACATGTATCCATAGTTCATGAATATATAAATTTATATAATTTCATAAATATTTATAGCTCTTATTCAATAATATTAGACTTTTTTTTATAGAAGAGTTAAAGCGGCATTTCTATAAATAAAAAATAACGATAACCCTCTTGTTTTTTTTTTTTTTATATCGAATTCGAAATATCAGATGTCTGATATTAAATTGACCCAGAACAAGTATTAGTTGCTATTTTTTTATTATCTGTTTCCTCATGGAAAATTCTATTCATTATTAAATGGAATATAATTATCTCATCTTCTTGTATCTGTAATATTATTTAGTTTTTATTCTCCACAAACAACAAGTACTGTACCAAAGAAACTTATTTGCATTCCATCAGAAACGAGGAGCTTTTCACTCCAATAAACCCAACCGCAAGTTCCTTCTTAGCGAAGAGATTTCTAGGAACTGTAAAAAAAAACACCATGATTTTAAAATTACAATAACCAATGTATCATAATATTTTCAATTAAAAAGATATTATAAAGGCTTTGTATAAATGCCTTTGATAAATTTGCCGAACTAAAATACTAATTTCCTTCGAAAAACTCCAAAAATTTGAGATCCATTAAAGCATTGTCTTTCATACTAATTGATTTAATTATGAAATTACCTCTGAGGTGGCATGGTTGAGCTCTACGTACAGGTATAACAATGAGGAATGTTCATGGATAATTCTATGGAAAACATATTCTCTGAATATTCGGTGAATCCAGTATTTATTTAAAAAATCAATTTTTTTTACCCGTTCTTTTCCTTGGTCTTGCAACAGTTAGGCGGCCTTGGTCTTGGTCATGCACTTTGCAAGACCAAGACCGATTTTGGGCAACACTACAGGCCGCGGTAAAGCTTTCCCAAGAGCATCTGAACTTACGTGTCCTCTAAGACAAATCATATTTCCAAGAATGGCAAAGGCTGGAAGACAACAAGGCGATAAAGAAAAAGTGAAACTGTGGATCAGCTCTAAATACAGCAGTCGAAGAGAAGTCACGCTGCTGAGGATCGAACATACTAGACTGACATATCTCCGACTTTATAACAAAACATTTTATCCCGAGGTGTTAAAAATGTGATAAGATATTAACTATTAAACATGTTTTAGAAGAATGTCTATTTTACACCACTGGGTTAAAAGAATTCAGAATGTATCAGCATCCCTGGGAAACTTGGAAGAAAACTTGAGTAAAGTTATCAATTTTCGATACACAGAAAATCTTATAACAAGTTTATAACTTATGATCGTTTGCCGGTTCTTTCTTTTTTTTTTTTTGTATAATTTTCTTTAAATTTATTTTTTCTTTAAGTTAATTCATCTATTAATTTTATAATTGAAGTAAAAACTTCTTTAAGCGTGTTTTGCACTTTTTTTTTTGCAGAGTGAATTAGATTGAGCCACAGATTTCCCATGTGTAAAGTCGGCTGGAGACAACTAATTAAAGCGTTTTTGCATATGGATTAAAATATTTCAAAAATTAAAAATCGGACCAGCATATTGTAAGCTAGCAGGGAAAATATTCATCATTTCATCCTCTTTGTTATGAGATATTATTCAAAATTGTATCTTAACGCAAGGCCGTGTTAGGGAAGAAAGGAGTCGAAAAGGAAAAAAATTAGTGTCAAAAAAACAAATAATAAAGAGTTTTATGGAAAATATGTATTAAAATATCTCAGAAACTAAAAGTCGAACCTGCGTACTGCAAGCGAGGGAAATGTTCAGCATGTCATCCTCTTTATGCTTAGCTAGTATTTATAATTTATATTTCATATTATTAATCTTTCCTTGTTGAATTTTTCACTTCTTTCGTGTGGTCTATAGCACACACTTTATTTTTTTTTTTTTCAAAGCCTACAAGATATATATTTTAAAAGTATTATTATTTTGATGATCAGGCGCTAAAAACTTGGATTTTTTATACCTAAATATCAAAATAATCAATCTGCTCTAGACAGTTGTGTTTTTAGCGAAGAACGGATACTTGGGGATAATAAATTGTTATTAGTTGATCCCGAGGATATTAGCGATTTCTAAGTCGTTTCCTACCAACACACAATTACTATGTCATTATTCTTTAACGTTTTAAATGAAGCACATTCGTTAATAAATCAGTTATAGTTTTCTTCTATTGCGATCCTATTTCCAAATAAATTTATAAAAATATTTTTTATGCTTTAAAGGGGTTGTAGTTAAAGACTTTTAGCAAGCTTTTAATGAACCGATTTGGCGTATCTACAATCTCAGAAAAAACAAGTTTTATCGGGCATTACACTCAGTATGCCACACATTTGATATAAAAGCTTCGAAATCCAAAACACTTACAAAACAAAACAAAAAAGAAAATGAACAACACAATCGGCAACTCGTTCTAAAGTTAATCGTGGAACAGATACAAATAGACTAACAACCGATTTTTTTTTGTATTTATGAGCTTTCAACGCACAGATCCTTGGATGATTGCATTTGGAATATTTTAATTATTAATAGAAGGTAAAGTAAAAATAGGATATGCCAGTCAGATTAGTGTTGCCCAATATCGGTCTTAGTCTTGCACTTTGCACCAAGGCCGCCTAACTATTGCAAGACCAAGACGAGCACTAGTAAAAAAAAATTTTTTTAAATAAAAATTAAGGCAAAATAGTTACTAATACTCGACGATTTCAGTTACTATATGTTAATAATTGGTATAACTAATATACTATTTAACTCCTCTAATTTTTCATTCGGGCTTAGTTAGGTTTCTCCTGTCTAATAATTACAATAACATCTCTATAGTAATAAGCCAATAAGTAACTGCAAGAATTTTGCGCAAGACCAAGACCACGATCAAGACTGGGTTCGCAAGACCAAGAATCGTATCGGTCTCGCATTTGGGAAACACTAGTCAGATATGGCTCGTTAGTTCGAACTATATTTTTAGTAATGTGTCATTTTTAGATGATAGATTTATTTTTAAATCAATCAGGGCACTGATACCATTTTTTATATTATTCTGTGTTTACGGTGGCCTGGCTATTTGTGAAGAGATAAAGGTTGTTTGTTTAGTTTCAGACCACTTGGCTAGCGCACACAAATAGACTGACCTTTAAATTTAGGATAGCAATTTATCTTTAATAGGTAAACGATTATATTACGTAACCTGGACCACGGGGATCCACTGGATATCAGTCAATTAGCTACCGAATGGTATTTTAATAGACCTCATTTCGAGATCAAACATTCCGATACTCATTCCACGTAAGGAATTTTATCTGAAAAATGTCTTGGAAGCGACGAAAACATCAATAGATTTAATTAAAATAATTATACGAGCCGTCATTATCTATTATTACGTAACTTTGGAGTGTCTGGCCCAAAATGTTACTATCCTTGGAATGGTAGATATGGCATATGGGATTGATATCCTTCGCAGTTCTGGATTCGAAAAATCAATAATATAAACAGAAAGAGGTGGTATAATTGCCTAGAACAAATTTTATCTAACACAATGGATGATTCCGAGATAAATGGCAAAGTTTTATTAATCTGTGAATATATCGAGCTTGTCATAAGAGAAAAATAGTTTCTGACTTCCAATATCGTCACAAGCACGTCCTATGCCAATATTTATTTTATTTAATTTGGCTTGTCATCTGTTTGTTCGTGTTCGAAATTTGAAATTCGTGTTGTATCTGTATGCTACATGTCAGTGGTAGAATATTGTGATTTTCAAACAATGATTTTTTTTTTTTGCTAGGACGTTCCAAAGTTAAAAACTAAGTAATAAAAAATCGCAAACCATTTCTTGACACATTTGCTTACAATTTGAAAAGAAACTGAACTGAAGAGAAATCAGTTGTGATAAAAAATTAATTGTAAACAACCGATCTAAAAATTAGCTGATATATTTTAACGTATATATAATTACAAAAAATATTCCAACTTATTTTTATCATAAGCAAATATTACCCACAGTAAAACAGTATTTACGATGTGGCTCCATTCGTGTACCATCTTAAGAGGTGATAGTTTGATTAACAAGTAGGTCAGTTGCTATTGGACTAGCAATTTTAAACGACACAACACATTACGTATTATGAAAAGCATTATTACAATATTTCATATAAAATAGAGTAAAGAAGATATTACACTCAGATTATTACTTATAATAGAAAGTGATGAATGAAGTTTCCTTTTCACTTATACCACAAATTTTAATTGCACATTTCTTGACGTAAAAAAAATAAAATATCGGTACCAATACAACAAATGAAGGGTATTGGATTTACTACTTAAAATTATTTTATGTTTTAATTTAATTTCATTTTCATAAGGCCAACGTTCGTACAGGAAGGTGATTGGGCAGAAATTAGGCTGAAACGTCCGATTCCCGAATTAATCATTTGTATAATTAGGAGTAGCCACTTTCATAAGCTGGGTAATCCACGGCTAATGTAGCTGAAAAATAATTACTTGGCATCAGCGGGACTCGAACTCACTAACTTCAACATGGGAAGTCAGTGATATGCCCACTGGAAACCATGCTGCCTTGCGTCTGTTGATAGTAATTAGAATTGTACGAATCTTGTAGGTGATTCGAAGTCAAAAAGATCGTATGCCATTTCGAACTTAACTCCACTAAACAATAGTTCTCAGAGTAAAAAGATTTTAATGGCCACGTTATCAGCAGCTGTTCCAAAATTTTCTAAATGTTATTTAGAAAACATCCGACAATTTAATATACCTTATATATATAATTGATAATAACATAATATTTTTGTATAAATCGCACTGAAAGTGGATTGCTGAGATAAAAGTAAAACATAAATAAAACCTTTACTTAACTACGTTTTCTTTCTATATGGCCGAAAACGCACAAGAAGTGAGTGATCAAAAACTTGGACTTTTACCCAATTTTAAATTAGATTCTTTACTATACCAACTAATTTTCGACTTCAAATCTCAGACTACGAATCACTAGGCAATAATATCATGTTTTAAGATGATGTGTACATTTTAAGAAATTGCTAGTTTTGAATCTTTCGGTTAAATTACTACTAGACGGAATCTTGAAGTGGTCATAAGAAGCAATCTTCTACTTTTCAAATTCGATTTAATAACATAGTGTTAAGAACGACTTTTGTTTCAACAATGAAACATCATAACTTGGTCAAATAGTCCATTGACTTTTTCTTAAGCTTATAGGGATAGGGCAGTTGAAACTACCAACTTGGGTAGGCTCAATTTTTAGGGAGTTCCAGGAAGAAAGTGTTGCTCATTTTTGGAATTTCTTTTCAAACCAGACGAAAACGTGGAAAAGCAATGTGATCTACGATGTTTTAAATTCTACTTTCACTTCCACTGTTTTCAAGAAAAGGGGAGCAATAAAATATCTTGGGAGAGAGGTGAGGCTTATGTGCCAACGACTTTGTGAGGAAGGGAATCCCTGGTCAGTCGTGAAAATACTGAGGTATATTTTCTAGGAAAGGCCAACGTTCTCAGAGCGGTCAATAGCTTTGAAACCTTTTCGTTTCTGCTGAAATGGAATGAATACTGAGTTTGTCGTTTATGACAAAATAGCACTGCAGTTCACGAATTCTATTGTTTGTTCAATAATTACAAATAACAAGTAATTCATATTGAAAACCGTTTCTGCATTGTTCGGCAAAAAACAGTGAACCGAGTAGCACATCGCCTCGGAAGTGTAATTTGTCGAACGATAAGCTACTAAATGAGGTGATGTATCGCCTCGGCTCATGAATCCCAATGAACTAAGTGAGTCACTGAGATCCTCTAATCCCAGACGGTTACTGCACTTCCAAGAATCGTTCTCAGTTTCCTCTCAATCTTGAGTCATAATTCGAGATTGCAATTTTATATTTAGTTTGATCGTAGACATTGCTCTCGTATATTTCGATTTCCTTTTCCATTTCAGAGATTGGATGTTTTATTATTCATAAGAAGCAATTTATCTGTTATATATTTAAAAATTCTTTAGTCATAATACTACTCTCTACAAAGATTATTCATTGAAGAGAAGGATGATTGGGATGCTCAGTCAAAATAAAAAATAGCACAAATAACTAATAATATTTATTTTTACATTTGCCGACGTTTCGGCCCCAAGTTCAGGCCATCATCATGGTTTGATCATCTCTCCAAGCCTTTGGTTCCGAACATCTCAATCATCCTTCTCTTCAATTATTCACTACAGTCAACCATCAACCCACAATAGATTATTCACGTTCGAATGTTTTGATTCAAACTGTTATTTCTTAAAAAACAAATCACTTTAACTATGAAATTAATTTAACAGTAAATTCTGGGAAACAAAATTAACATAAAACAAACCTAAAATGTATCATATCAATCTAATTAACAGCCTACTTTTCTTTTTAGTTTCCCAACCTCGGAAATCTTGTTTTAGAGGTACAAACAAACCTATTCTGATCAGAGTAGGAAAGTCAAGATAGGTGGTTTCAAACAGCCAAGGGGGCGTGTTGGCCGAGCGCCCAAACGCGTTTGCAATACACGCATTACCTGACAATCTGATTACCTATATAAGTTGGAGTCCCCTTGCCGGGTCATTTAATTGCATTAATTCTCCGCCATCTCCTCTGGCCTGGGAAAAAAAACCCATCCATATGGAAAAGCGATGAAGGAGAGAAAAGAAGAAGGCTGGACTCAAGAATGATAATCTGGAAAAGGCTTTTTAAAAATGTTTTTGAATTATATTATTAATTGTTCTTTATGTTTTGATACCGAATAAGACAAAATTATACTATGAAAAAAAAAAAGAGATTTCATGTCCTGGAAACCATTCCCCCTATATAAAACCAGAAACAACCAGAAAGAATCATGCGTGACAGTTTAATAATATTGCTATGTGTCATATATAATTTATTGGTAATATCAGTATCATTTTTTAATATTTTATAACTAAAATTATAAGAACATAATATAAATTAAACACCCTTTTGGTGGCTAGATGAATATCTTATACTTGCTCTTCATATTTACTTTAAATTTCTATTGTGAAAATTTTGGGGTTGAGAAAATAAAAAACAATATTTCTTTAACAGATAAAAATTTTATTTTATTTTTTTCAGTCAGTATATAACGCGACTGAAAAAAAATAAAATTTTTATCTGTTAAAGAAATATTGTTTTTTATTTTCTCAACCCCAAAATTTTCACATTAGAAATTTAAAGTAAATATGAAGAGCAAGTATAAGATATTAACAATCCAGAAATAAAAATAAAAAACAATATTCCTATAAAGTTAATACACACTCATGGAAGAATAAAAACCAATTTAAAAATATATACTGAATGATTGAGATGTATCATTAAATATTTTATTTTCGTGCATACTTTATTTGTTGTGCACACTTTCATTTGATTAAAATACGGTTTCTAAACATGAATCATGTTATCTCTTCTCCAGCTATTTCTTTTCGAAACATTTTGAATTATATTTAGTTTATAGAATAATATTAATTATTTGTGTAGCTAATTTTAATCATACGTTCCCCACCATTGTTTACTCTTTACCCGAGCGAGGACGCATTATTATCAATAATAAATATAATAATAATAATAATAAAGATTAAATGGGATAAAAAATGGGAAAATTGGAGCTAGTGATAGGGTTATCGTTGTTATTGTTTAGAGGACGAAGATATTTCTGGATCTGTTTCACTGGCTGGAAATAGATCATTATGCTCTTATCACAGTGATAATTGGAAACTAAGTAGTGATAGCCCTGTCCCCCCCCCCACTCCAGCGCTTCCGGAAACAATTCATAAAATCCCCTATCAGTTGAGTGTAGATATAGGAGCTTATGGACTGTTCAATTCCGGCTTCGCGTGTTGTCGATTCACTTGGAATCAATAACTCCTGAGATAAGCCCACAAAAAATCAGACAAGAACATCAAGTAATTGACGTGCCCATGTAAAGTAATAATCAGGTTTGTAATAATAGAAACTTCTGTTATCTATTAATGGCTCAACTGATTTAATTTCGAGATTTAGAATATTTATCAACTAGTCAAATCCATTTGCTTGAAAAGGGTTATGTTAACAGAGGGTTGATTACTTACGATGAATAGGTGAATTCGATCATCATAACAAAGCATTATGATTTAATAATGCGTAGTAGTTTACACGGATTATTCGTGCAGGAAAGCTATTCAGTTAATGCTTACACATTTTGGATTAAATCTGTATTATTCCCTCTTCGTATAACAAATTGGCAAGCTGTCGATACTGATACTCTAGCGGGTTTGTTGGTCACGACCTGCTGATTACGCTGATGAATTAGCACAAAAGAGGTCCTGTGGAATGTATTACCACTTTTACAATGGTTTAGCGATATTTTATTTCATCTACACTTTTATACCATCTTTTTATTTTAATGAGATTTACAAGTGTATTACATTATAAATACAACAAGTAACTGTGACATTGGTAACATGACTTGTACAACATGAAGAGAATCTACCCAATGGTAGAACTCGAATTAAAGTTCTATATTAGAAGGTCCCGAGATCAACTTCTTTTCAGACGCCTCGGAGAGTTATCAGGGATCGAGGAGGAAGCAAGGTTTGAAACGTGAGGGTTCGGATGGTTCTGCAGTTTGTTATGGAAAGATAGGTATCTGGATTGGGCCAAATCGGAAACATATAGAACATTAAGATCTTTATGGATGATTGTATTTGTGACAAAGTAAGGAGCGTTGAGGATTTTACGAAGGATTATGGATTGTAAGGATTGGATAAGAGAAGAATTCAATGGTTTAGTGGAGCCCCAAAGCCCAATTCCGTAAGTCCAAATAGGTCATATATGAGTCGTTAGTAATTGATTGAAAGCTTAGAGCGTTTGTCTGGTAATTATTGGAGTAGTCGGAAACGCCGAGCGGTTCCTTGTCGTTTCAGTCTTGTATGAGGATTCCATGTGAGTCGTTTATCCAGATGGAGTCCTAGGTAACGAATTTTTTATACCTTTTAAATATTTATTTATTAAAGCTCAATTCACATCTCCTCATTATTGTTATTATTGAATAGTAGTTTGATTAGTGTGTTCAGTCAAAAAATTTAAAATTAATAAATATGATTTATTGTTTTAACTTTTTTTTTTTTTACTGAATATCACAATCATCTTCTCTTCTATTATTCACTACAGTCAACTAGTGTTGCACAAATGCGAGACCAAGACGAGTCTTGTCTTGTGCGCTCAGTCATGGTCCTGGTCTTGATATTGCTCCAGAGTCTCGCAACAGTCTTGAATTTGCCTATTAGCTTATTACTATAGAGATATATATAACTTTAATTCATTAGATAGGAGAAATCTAACTAAACCTGGATGAAAAAGTATTTTGGTTATACCAATTCTTTGCGTATAGTAACTAAAATTGTTAAATATTAGTAACTATTTTGTCTTAATTTTTATTCAAAAAATCTATTTTTTTTTTTACCAGTCTGTTCTTGGTTTTGCTACAGATAGGCGGTCTCAGCCTTGCTCTTTTTAAGCACAAGACCGATTTTGAACAGCATTACAGACAACCATCAATCTCCAATTATTATCATTATTACCAATTTGGAAGCTAAGAACTAGCTCTTAGTAAGATATATTATTTTATCGATTACTAGCTCTGCCCCATGGTTTATCCGGATTACATTTAGATTATTTATACCTGTCACTTATAAAAAAAATAAATAAAAATACGACAGAATGTGTCAAGGACTTGATGGTTTATTTAAACACTTTTTAAATACTATTTTCTAAAATACTTAGTGTACTTTCGGTGTTATCTTCCTTTTTTTGCATGTCAATGTATGCTAGTTTTCCGAAAGTCAAACCTAATAAGATCATACGATGAAGAAAGAGTTGTATAAAGTTTAAATAAAATCCTTAGCGGTCCCGAAGGTTCTGTGCCGACACCACCAATCGCTTATTACACACCTCCCTCCACCGTTCGCCGTAAAAACCCAGTCCCTTGAGATCTTCCCACCTTCGCCTCAGTCTTCCCCTTGAACGTTGACCATTCAGCACAGCAAATATTAACCTTGTAGGAATTCTATCGTTACCAATCCCAACAATTTTACAAGCCCATTTGATTCTACGCGATGTAATCACTTCGATTATATTAACCAGACACAATTCACGCAATTCGGCGCTTTGTAACCGTCTGAACTCTCCGGTTAATTCATCCTTCTTCGGTCCGAATATTCTACGCATGTATAAAGTTTGCCTCAGTGAAAAATCATCAAATATATTTACATTCGATGTAAATTGTTCCATGTTTTGCCTGTGGTTTCTTTTTTAAAAATTTTCATTCCGGAAATTCACAATCTCTTCGGAATGTGCCACCTCAAAAGTTTTAAAATTTCGAAGGTCCAACTTGTATTACAAAACTCTCTTCTTAGCTGACACTTGACACCGCTATAATATAGCTATGGATTTATATTTCTCTGATGTCAATGAAGATTACGTCAATCGATACAATTATGTATGAATAATTATGGATATCTAAGATATTCGAAGTCTTTCAGTTCATTCAGACTTATTCAATCGAATTCCTCATTCATATGTCATTTAGTACAGATAGTTTTTGATGTTTTTGTCTACTTTCTTCTCGATTATTTAACACTGATAGGTTATTATTGTCCTGGAATACGCATCCCTATATGTTATGGCTATGTTGTAATCTTGAACATCTACATTCAGCTCCAGATCTGGGTCAGCTAGTGACAATGGGATAATATATGCAGTGTAGATACTCAACCGCGTGCCAGCAATACTAAGGCTGGAACCCAGCCGCGAATTACTCAAATGAGTCCTTGCTTTGATCGACCGCTGGGACCTAAGATGGGACTGATGGATCTGGTTTCCTAATTAAACCATCAGAGGCTAGCGACCCATTCGACCTCTAATGGAATGTAACCACGATTACAAAGGACTGCATTATATTAATCTCAAGAGTTTGATTCGGTCAACTACTTTAAGGCTGGTTTGGACACGATTAACTAGACCGAAATTCCCCTTTAAGCGAACCAAAGTTAAAGAATTCTAAAAAAGATTAATATCAGTAACTTTATATCACATTAATAAAATTAGATATTTTCGAATTTAATATCTCAATAACTCTATAAATTTACAAAATCATTTACTAACTTTACGAAATTGGTATTCACTTTGGAAAATAAGATTAAGTCATGACAAAACATATAACATTTACACTTCGACGAGAAATGTGACCACCAGGGTATATAGGAGATAATCAAATTCCTCAGACAAACACGGTACGTTATCTGGGACTAATATTCGACAGAAGGATGACCTGGGGCCCACACATCAAAATGAAACGATATACCTTAAACAAGCGACTGAGAATACTGTACTCACTTTTTTCTAAATCGAAATTGAAAGTTCAAAAAAAACTAAATACATACATTTATCTACTCAAACCCATCTGGACATAAGCCTCTAAAATTTACGGTTCGGCAAAAAAAAAACGCACTTACAAAAACTACAGTCATTTCAATCCAAAATTTTACGACTTATAACAGGAGCTCCCTGGTACGTCAACAACAAAACTTTACATAACGACTTACGATAACCAACTTCAGACCAACACATACGTGCTCTCTACTCTCGTTTTCATCTCAAACTACACGGACACAAAAACAGACTTATAAACGACATGGTTACGACTGACATGACCATCAGGAGGAGATTAAAAAGGAGCTGAATGAGAGATCTCCTCACCTAGATGAAAGAAATAAATAATGACCAGGAAGAGGTGCTGCTGGGTACTTACTATCCTTCCTCATGCCTATAATGCCAATCCTCATCATGACAACATATCTGATGGCTGTCAACACCATGACAGGTGCGGATAGATAATAAAAGAGAAAAGAAACATATCTCAACTATTTTAGCACAAGAAAAATAATAAACAGTCCATCTTTTATACAGGTCCAGAGTATAAAGGATGCAAAAATTATAGGAACAAAATCTTAACTTTCCTAGCGGTACTGTTCAACTAAATTACTGTGCAAATTCACACGATACTTTAAAGCTGATTCCACAACGTGTTAAACATGTATTAATTATTTACATATTACTAATGTTTTTTTTTTCTTCCGCATTTATATAATTAACAGAATTTCTCTTAAAGAACCCCAATCAATTTATCCATCACTTACATTCAGATTTCATTCATTAACAAGTATGAACCAAAACCAATCTACTCTAAACATTTAATTAGTAAATTCAAATTTAGAATGTTATATAAGTAGTGAATTGTTAATAAAATTTTGATTAAAATCTAATTATTAATAAATAAAACACATTTTTCACAATATGAAAATGGGCAGACCTATAAGTAGCCAAACTGCTATCAGTTAAAACTTTGGTTAAAGAAAATCAATCAGAAGAAACACGAACAATATTGCTACACTTGGTACATTTATCAAATTTGTTTATATTTTTTTGGCTTGATGTATATATATATATATATATACATCAAGCCAAAAAAATATAAACAAATTTGATAAATGTACCAAGTGTTACATTTATATATATATATACTGATAAAATGATATAAAACTTTTATAAAATAAATAAATATATTAAAATTACAAATAATCAATAACTATTTAAAAAAATATATCGTAGGCATACTATTGAATAATGTATTTGCTATTATCAAAAATTGTCTATGATCAATTAAATTATAGAGTAATAAATAACACTAGAGTAAAGGTAGTAATATTATATTACAGTGATATAATATGAAAAGAAATTGGTCGGGGGGTGCGGTCAAATATATACTGAATTTTAAAAATAGTATTTTTGATTACGCCGACGTTTTGACCCACTTTGCAGGTCTTCATCAGGGCTACAAAAAATACAAAATATAGAAGGTACATGATGAAAATAAAATAAATGAATTATAAGTAGATATTAAATAAGAAATAGTTGTCTGATAAAGAAATAATAAGATGACATCACAGATAAAGTGAGTGACAGTGTACTTAAAATATGAAGTATTATATATATATATATATATATATATATATATATATATATATATATATATATATATATATATATATATAGAAGATACAAACAAAGATAGAAAATAATAAAAAAAGAAAACAAAGGAGAATATAGTACATCTGTCTCTCTTATTTAATATCTATTTATTATTAATTTATTTTATTTTCACCATGCACCTTTTATATTTTGTTTCTTTTGTAGCCCTGATGAAGACCTGCCAGATGGGTCGAAACGTCGGCGTGATTAAAAATACTATTATTTAAATTTATTATTTATTTGACCGCAGCCCCGACCAATTCCTTTTCATATAAGATATATGTTTGATATACCTACTTATCAGTAATTGGCACCTAACAAGTACTTAAAGACACAGAAGCTCATTAAACAGATTAAAAGAATACATTTTTTTAACTTTTAAAAACAAATTTTTACTTATAAGAAGTTAACTCAGATAAGATATTCAAATGAAGAATATTATCTCCAGGGAAATAATATTATATATGACGGTGATAAAGTTAGTATTTTTTAAATATTGCTGCCAACCAGAAAATTTCAATTTTAAATTTTTTTTGTTTTTGAAAAATCAAATTAAGTTGTTTCATCAAAATTATATTCAAAACCAAAGAATAAATACGACCATAGCGAAAAAGTTTGTAGTTCAATGGACCATGATGAAACTTTTGCTAATGAAATTCAAAGTACTGTTGTGAGCTGCTGAAAACATTGTTATTGGCAAATGAAAGGTAACTGATTTTCCCGACCACACATAGCAAACTTGAAATAAAATGAAATATTTTTGTTTGTGAGATAAATCGTTTTTTATAGTAAATAATACAATCTTCCGTGCTTGCGGGCAATAAGTACACACTCATATTAGAATGAGAATTTTAATGACAGGCATTTAGGGCCACAACTGGTACTACGTGATTTATCTTAGTCTAAACATGTACAAATCGGTTCACTTGTAACATAAAAATATGACTTAAAATCTTAAAATACAAGAACTTAAAATCTGTTATCACTTTCTGGAAAAAAAAACTTGGAGGTCTAAGGAATAGAACACGTGTCCCCATTAAGGTATTGAATAAGCATGAATTAAATTTACTAACAAAAATAATAACCTTCATTTTTTTACAACTTACTACCTCAGATAGGAGTGTTGTATACTCATTATCTTTCCTGCAGGTTACCGTTATATTTTTACAGAGAACGGTTTCAATTCTAAATTATGTAACAGTTATTTATAAACAGTTATCGAATCCAAAAGAGGTTGATTTATCTAGCTGTGAGTCAGTACTTTTATGTACTCTTTTGGTATCTATTAGTTGTTCGTCACAGGTTTGATTCAGTCTTACACTAGACAGAAATTTGTTTACTACATCGTTTCCCTAAATATGACCTTTGGTCTATAAATAGAAATAGATAGTGGTTGATCCCTTATCTAGTGATGAAACGTAGGTTCTTGGCCCTATTCAATCACGTTTTTCTCTTTATTTACATCAATTAATTATTAGATTAATTTACACTTTTATATATATATATATATATATATATATATATATATATATATATATATATATATATAAGTTTAAACTTAACTATTTAATTGGGAATAAGGTCACTTAATTATTATTTAATAAACTATTGAATGTTCATTTCTTCTGTTTATTGACGTTTCGATCCCGGTATTTTCTTTTTATTAGTCAACCATGGGATCCTCTTCAAAGCTAGAATTTTTAAATAATAGAGCTTCGATCAGGCCAGGGACACACCGACAGTCTCAACACCGTCCACTAGCACATATATTAAGCTACTCATATATGTGTATATTTTTTTTTTACTCTGGTTTTGATGTCCAATCCAGTCTAAGTGTGTCGTCAATTTCATTTTATTAAAATTATTTAATCATGAAATATTTTGCGTCAAAGTTGCAAGTAAAAAGAAAAGAATGATACATATATATATACACTTTTATATACAACAAGGACGTTAATTAATATGGGTATATTTTCTCGTTCATACTATTAAACAAATATTTAAAAAAGAATTAAATAAGACAAAAGAAGATAAATATTGAAAAAAGAAAAAAAATCAGGGTAAAACTTATAGAAAAGCGTACCCAAACAAGATTGAATGGTGAGACTATTTCGGTGGGCTAATCGAAATTTTATCAGTGAGGGCCAAGATAAGTTAGGCATCCTGCCTAAGAATAGACACCATGAAGTAAACAACTGGTTTTGTTATCACTATGCTTTTTGTCCGGAAGCGTCCTATTTGTTATTATTGCGTAAAAAAAATATAATATACATAAAAAATAATAAATAAAATATAAATATATTTTCAACATCTCGGACTCATATTTCCTTAATTTAACAGGAGATCTATTCGAACGTGAAGTTTCCCTTCAAAAGTGTGCCCAATGTTCTTCTAAAATCATAAGGAAACAACTTAAGAGAGAACCATGTTGGCAAAGCGTAAGAGGGAGAATATATGCAAAGCAATTTTACTGTTGGTTTCAATCAAGCTTTCAATAACAAAGGTTTATTCTTGCATGCATTGCTTCCTCTATTTTAACCAGTTAAAGGAAAACGTTTGACGCGTGTGTGATGAAATAAGGCAAAAACACGATCGTGGCACACGCTTCACGTGGAGGTCATATCAGTTTGGTTGCTCCCTGACTCTGGCACACAGTACATGTGTGTAGTTAATTTAATTTTTATTCAACAAGCTTTTTTAAATATAGAAGCATTGACTAAAACAAAAAATATTAACTTGAATTTTCGTTTACATTATATATTTATGATTAATTATTTGGTATTTATTAAAATAAAATCAAACATATTTGAAAATAATTTTTCTTTACATAGTAAGAGTAAAAGAATAATGTTTTTTAAACCTCTTTGCTACTTGACTTAAAAAGATCATAGTAGTAAAAAAATACAATGCTTTCCTACCTTCGGTAGGAAGCAAGCAATAAATATAAAAATTGATAATAATCAACAAATGGTATTTTCGTTTATTATTTGACAGAAAGCCAAATTAACTATAAAGAAGGCTCTCATTTAACAATTTTTTGACAAAAACCTATGATGATTTTCTTATAGTCCGATGTACAGCCCCTTTTTATCAAATTATTAACATCCTGCTGAAACTTCATAAATAGTTTCATCTCATCAGAACCTACAAATATTTTATTTACGAAAACACTTGGAATTGGGGTGTTTTCGATCTGGGGGGCGACAAACTTTGTCGATTAAATTAGGTACTAAAAACTCGTAAATACACATATGATTTCTACTTGAATTGTAAGGTAATTTGATAACAAAATAGAGAAAAAAAGGTGGCCTTCAAAAATATTGAGCCGTTTGGCGTGACCTACCCCCCAAATTTTCTTGAGCGGCCATTTCAATCCTTAATTCAAAGAGTTTTCGTAAATATAATAGTTGTAGATTACGATGAGATGAAGTTATTTACGAAGTTACAGGTGCATGTTAATAATTCGATAAAAACGGGTCTGCACCACGGACTAATATTTTATTCGTTCAAAAAATAAAGATAAAAAAAAATTGATTCATTTGAAAATCATTCATATCCGATATATCGAGTTAAAGATTCTGAACTAATTAACTTCTGAACTTTGATAAGATTATGTCATTTGCACTAAATGTTAATTGAATTAAAATTTCCGTTAATATTTACTAGTTATGATAAGGTTTCATATTTTATACCACCATTCCATTTTTCTCACGTCCTTAAAGCATTCTGACAATCAAAATTTACAACTGTGAATCTATAATATCAGTAAATGTCAGTTAACAATAAGGGATAACAATAAGCAAAGGATTTCAACAAAACGTCGAAAATAAGCAGAATTATTACGGTTTATAATACCTCTATTAGAATAACAACGATTTATTTCAAAATGTCACTAAATGCATTTTTGACACACTAACATATATGTTTTTTTAAAGCTTTAGTTATTTATACCAACAGAGCGTAAATAAATGGAAATTTCACACAACCTTTTGTTGTTCATGTATGTTACATTAAGTTCTGATTTCACAAAGGAAAAATTCATCAAGTTGTTAAATACTTGAAGTTACAAAAGGTCACTTAATGACTTTTTGCAATAAAGCGACGATATATTGAATTTCTAGTCACGCACCTGATTGATTTACCAATTTTAATTATTTAATTAGATCGAATAAGGAATAGTCGATTAAAAAAATAGTAACGATTGTTCTATTTACAGTTATATTACTGTAAATAAGTGATCAAAGATTGGTTTAGAGAAATGAAATACTGATATATACTGATATATATATATATATATATATATATATATATATATATATATATGTAAGAGTAACTAGCTGTTATAAAAAGATAAGATAATAGGCGTATAACGAGAAACACAAAATTAAAATAACAGGTAAATGATTCGGCATTGTCCTTATCGAAGGCGGTTTGAATATTACATTACATAAAATCAGAAACTTTAAAAACTACAACAATAAAAATAATATAAAAATAAAATAATAATAATTAATAATAAAAATAAATCTAATATAAAATTTTATTAACAAGTCTGAAAATCCATCATGAAATTATTTAAAGCGGAGAGATGCATTCAAAGACTAACATGTTTTATAATGTAGATGGTATACCATAAAAAATTATCAGATGGAAATGTTTAGAAGTTTTTTATGTAATTGTTTTTCTTCATATTTCCACCCACACATGTCATAACCTTGACAATTAGCAGATGTGCTGTAACTGATAAAAAAAAATGGCATTTTAGGCATGAGGAAAAATAGAACATAGCAGCATCTCTGTCTAGTCTTGGTTTAGTTCCTTAATTCAGAAAAGGAGATATCTCATCCAGCTCCTCTTTAGTTATTTCCTGATGGTATGTCAGCTGTGGCAATGCCGTTGGCAAATCCGTTGTGATGTCTGTCTAGTTTAAGATGAAATCGGGAGTACATAGTACTTATGTGTTGGTCGATAGTTGGTTGTCGTAGGTCGTGAAGTAAAGTTTTGTTGTTTACTTATCATGTTAATAGTAAAAATCTTTGAAATGAAATAATTGTAGTTCTTGTAAGTGCATCTTTTTTGCAAAACCGTAAATTCGTGAAGAGTATGTCTATATGTGTCTGAATAGGTAAGCTTATGTATTTACTTTTGTCTGATTATCAATTTTGATTTGGCAAAAAATATTTGGAAAACGTTTCATTTTGACATGTGGGTCCCATGTCATCCTTCTGTGAAATATTAACCAGAGATAGCGTCCATCTGAGGAACTGGTTGTCGGTGATATAAACTGATGGACATGTGTCTTGTCGAAGTATAAATATTTGTTTTCATATAATAAATACATTTTTTTTTAAATTTATTTATATTTACATATATCACTACGAGTACTGTTTATTCTCTTTGCGCAAAAAGTGACATTTTGTAGTCTGCAACTGCTATAAATAGTCTGGTAAACAGGAAAACAGAAGAGGAAAATTTAATAAAAAAATATATTAATAAACCATACAAAAGTAATAGTTTTTTAGTAAAAAAAAAAAAAAAAAATTATTTTTATATATGAACTTTTGCATTACTAGTAGCAATAATAATAATAATAAGGCTTAGCGAACCCGAAGGTTCGATGCCGACACCACCAACGCTTGTTACACACCGCCGTCCAAACCCAGTTCCTTCAGATCGACCTTAATGCAATCTTCCCACCTTCGATTCGGTCTACCCCTCGGATGCTTACCATTCGGCACAGCAAATATTAACCTTTTAGGAATTCTCTCGTTACTAAGCCCAACAACTTTACAAGCCCATTTGAATCGCCTCGATGAAATTACCTCAATTATATTACCCGGATACAGCTCACGCAATTCGGCGTTGTGTAACCGTCTGAACTCTCCGGTTAACTCATCCTTTTTCGGTCCGAATATTCTACGCAATACTTTATTTACTAGTAGCAATGTAATTGAAAATTTTTTGATGTGTCAAAGTGCTTCAATTACATTGGCTTGATTGAATGGAAGTTGTGTCGACCACTCAATGTATTAAAATCTGAAACAAATATGAAGTTTATATTATAAATATATAGCATTACAGTCTCGTAGTTCCTAAGTTTTGCCTCCCTTGAAAAATAATAATTATATGTAATTTTTTACAGGGGCGAGGAATGCGACCTGATACCTGAGGGGTGCCTGTACGGAACAGTACGTGACGCGTGCGGCCGCCTGGTCTGCGCGGCCGGCCCCGGCGAGCGCTGCGGCGGGCGAGAGAACCATCTCGGCAAGTGCGGCGAAGGTATGACCTGCAAGTGCGGCAAGTGCAGGGGCTGCAGCATCGCGCGCCTCATGTCCGGCATCATCGAGTGCGAGTACACCAACCCCATCTGCTCGTGAACATCCGTCCTCCGTCCTTTCTGCGTATTATTTATTTATTTATTTTCTTCAAGCCATTGACTTCTCGGACTTATCTGTCAACGAGTGAATAAACATGTGACTGTTTCGACTATTTTAATTCATTACCTTTTTCTCTCTTCCCTGATGCTTGATGATTTCCAATCTGCAGAAAAAAAAAAATCCTTTGTAACTTCCACAGAAGAGGAGGATGAAATTAATATTTTTTTTGAAAGATGGCTTGCTTCTCGAGTGTATGTGATGACGCTTCTTATTTTTGCACAAATTATAATAATAACAAACCGAAATTGGTGGAGGATACAGAATGTTGAGGAGTGTGAGGTGTTGACGATATAAGACTTCTTCAACTAACGAATGTGAATTATCATTGAAAATATTCAAATATAGTACAATTGTATGATAATATATTTTATATGATTAGTATTGTATTATGAATATTCAGTGAATTGAATTCTGTAAATTTTGGTGTTGGTTATTTGTGATAAGGGTTAGTGAGCAATGTGGGTATGGATTATTGCTCGTAAAGACGAAATTTATTACATTCCTTGTATTATTTATTATATAGTATTTTTTTAATGTTAAGGATACAATTATATGTATAGTTGTATGTATGTACATATAAACATTTTATTTTTGTGTGTTAAGTAAATAAAGGATTTTCCTTTTTTTATTTTCTGTGTAATTGAATTCCTATGATATCCTATAGAGAACATCCTAAAATTAAATGAATATTATTTACAATATTTGACAAATGTAGGAAAACAGCAAATTTATTATTAGACTATATTAATTCACTTATGTATATGAGTCAGTAGGAACAAATTCCGACAGGAGTACAAGTAGCTAACGGCGGCTCAAAGACTACTCAAGTTCACTATGCTAGCCAACTTTTGCTCTCATATTCTATTCTTTGTTTTACAAAATCTCGTAGTTAAACTGGAGGGGGGGGGAGTGACATGATATAACGAACCGTAAGATTGATAAAAATGGTCATGGTAATATTTTTTTTAAATATTATATTAGGCGTTTGATAGAGTTTGGCACCCGTGACTGCTGTACAAACTCCGAAAATTCCTACCACCTACATACTTCCTCATTATCCGTTCCTACCTTACTGATAGATACTTTAAAGTAAATCACAATAACGCCTATTCATCCCTTTTTCCCAACCCGCTGGTGTTCCTCAAGGTAGTATCCTAGGTCCTATCCTCTATACAGTTTATACAGCTGACATCCCTACCTGTCCCAACACTGTCGTCAACACCGATGACACATGTATCCTATCAGTAAACAATGACCCAGCAATTGCATCCCAAATGCTTCAATCACACATCATAAATCTAGACGAATGATGTCAAAACTGGAGAATTAAAATAAACTCCAATAAATCCCACCAAATTACCTTTACCCTTCGTCGTAAACCAACGACTTCCTGTCCTACAGTTTCCTTTAACAATACTCCACTTATCCCTGTTGAGCAAATCCGATACCTAGGACTCCACCTGGACAAACGACTAACTTGGAATCCTCATACTAGACTGAAACGACAAGAAACCGCTCGACGTTTCCGATTACTTCAGCACTTACTAGACAAACGCTCTAAACTTCCCATTAATTACAAAAGACTCATATACTTGACTATAATAAGACCTATTTGGACTTACGGAGTTGAGCTACGGGGCTTCACTAAACCATCGAATTCCTCTCGCATCCAATCCTTAAAACCAAAATCTTTCGTAAAATCCTCAATGCTCCTTACTTTGTCACTAATAAAATTATCCATAAAGATCTTAATGTTCCTTATGTTTCAGATCTGGCCCAATCCAGATACCTATCCTTCCATAATAAACTTCAGAATCATCCCAACCCTCTCGTTTCTAACCTTGCTTCCTCTTCAATTCCTGATAATCCTCCGAGACGTCTGAAAAGAAGATGGCCCCGTGATCTCCTAATGTAGTCATATCATTAGAGTGCTACCATTGGGTAGTTACTCAGCAAGTGTATTCATGCCATTATATCAATTATGTCCAAATTTACATGATGTATTTATGTAATACAGTTGTAAATGTCATAAAGAAATAGAAAAAAATATTACATTAGAAAATTCGTCTATGAGAATGAATTTTCCCCATATTTCTGTTTCCTTCCCATTCATAGCCCAGTCAATAATAAGATTGATTACCTGCTCATAGGTGAAAGGCTTGTCTCATCATTGGTCCAAATGTAGACTATAACCGTTACGTATGTCTGGCAAGCTTTAGGCCCAAACTTAACTTGAAAGATTGTGGGTGTTAGGAAACTGATGGAGGAATAAATACTGTGAGAACTTAATAGAAGGTTAGGCTGAGCTGCAGGAGGATGGTTATCGATGGTTAATATTCAATCTGTTCATGAGAGATCGGTAGTGTAATATAAAGGAATCAGGAATAGATAACAAAAGAACTACGGGATTTATGGTTAGGTTAGGAAAGCTACCAGCAACCAGAATGAGATCTACAGGCGTACCATACTGATATCCAAGCTATATCGAGAAGGAAGAAGCGGAATAGGCCAAGAAGAACCTTAAGAAAGTAGAAGACCTTCGAACCATACTCTGAAAGAGCTGGCGATACTAGAGAAGCCAATCCGGTTGGACAATGAGATGCATGAAATGTCTTGTGCGAAATGGCCACGGTCTATCATTTTGGGCTTTCATAATTTCAGGTGTTAGTTATTAAAATTATTTAAATTTCTTTTACGTATTTTTTTTTTACTTTTTTAATACATTTATTGATAGATATTACAATCTGTTACAATTAAAGAAATTTATAATAGTGTTCTGAGAGCTCATTCACAACAAAATAGTAAACATCGTGTAGATTCTGAGCAGTATGAAATAAGTGTCACCATTAAATGTTCAGCTATTTTTTAAAAGATAATATATGACCGTTAACCATACGGCTTACTACCGAAAATGAAGCATATACTAAAATGAGCAAAAAGAAGTACACCGATGATAATACCAAGGACAAGGCTCGTTTATAACAAAGGACAAAGCTGTTTCGAGGACGTTGGGAGGTACATGAAGAACAATGGAGATTTCTGCAAAGGGTTGGCAACCATCCTACAGGAAAGTGTCTGCTGAAGAATGTTGTAAACTACATGCTCCCTGCATATCTTCTAAAGAACTAAAAGTTCACTGCGGTCGGCTATAACAGCACAAAACTACTAGAAGACTTATGAAGAAAGCCGAAAGTCGAGAGGCATTAGAGAGAAAAGAGAGCTTTTATCAGCGTTTTAGTATTAAGTTATACATTTTTTTTGTGACAAAATAAACGCTTTAAAATATAAATAAACTAGATTATAATGTTAGAAATAGAAATAGAAATAGAAAATAACTTTATTCTGGGACAAAGTCCTTTAGAATTACAAAATAGAACATAATTAAAATACTACAACTGGCCAAAATAAAGCAATAATAAAAAAGAGAAAGTAAAGAAAATATTAGTTAAACAAGCTATATGCAAAAATAAAAAAAATATCTGTATACAAAACACTTAAAACTATGTACAGTAGGAAAAATTATAATTATACTCTTTTGAAAAATAAAATAATAAAAAAAAAACATTGAGTTCTTCTTTAAAATGAGGTGTGTTTCTGCTAAAAAAGAAAAGACAAAGCTGACAATATAAAATGTCAGTGTATTTAAATAATCAATAATATGTAGACTCATCATTGTCAAAAATAATAATAAAAAAAAAAAAAAACGATAGATGCGGTCAATGGCATTAAGAGCAGGAAGATATTGTAATATCCCTAGTGAAGTTAACAGTATAGAATAGGACTATCGTTTAATGATGATTAGAAATGTATAATATCAAAAGTTTAGCAAGTATCTGACTGTTTTTGGGATAGGAATTGGAATAGGATGGATTTGAATGTGGATATGGTGGGAGAATGCCGAATTTTGATAGGTAGAGAATTCCAGAAATTGACAGCGCGAGCTATAAAGGAATTTTTAAATGAGGCAGATCTGTGAGAAGGGATGTCGATGTCAGAAGGTCGAAATCTTGTTGAAAGGGTTGGTCAGTTTACTGACAGAAATTAGAAATAAATCGGTTTACCATCTTTCGTAATTAAATTTTATATATAGTTTATACATATATATATATATATATATAATTTAAATAGGAGCTGGATGAGAGTTCTTCTCACCTAAATAAAAAAAAAATAATGACCAGGAAGAGGTGCTGCTAGGTACTACCCTTCCTCATGCCTTTAATGCAGAACACATCTGCTGATTGTTAACACCATGACAGGTGCTAATAAATTATTAAAGAGAAAAAATAAAATAAATAACCACGAATGCAGATTTGGAGTTGAACAATAATACAACATCTACTGAATTTAAACTATTATTGTTAAAGTTTGTAAATACCACAAGAAGTTCTCATATGACCCCGATAGCACTGAACCAGGAATTACTAGAGTTAATTTAACAGCTGGTCTGTCAAAGACTGCTTTTCCAGTGACAAGTTCAGCTCTTAACGCCCTTTGTCCCACTTATCTTCCAACTGAGTCTTAAAAATAATCCCTGGACAATGTTGCGCAATAATGAATAAAATTAACAAATATTGATAATTATTTTTTTTAAATTATATTATGTGTTCATTTTTGGAAATATAAATGACAACATTCAAAATTTAATGACAACGTTTCCGACTCTCTAGTGTATATTTTGATGTTTATTTAATCTAGGAGAGCTAGTTCTTAAATTACTAATTCTCTAATTAAAAATTATTATAATATTCTTTACTCTTTTATTTTTTATTTTTATTTATTTATGATATTTACAACTGTATTAAGAAAGAATACATTAAGTAAATGTGATAACAGAAAATAAAAACAAGAAAACACTTGTTGAGAAACTACCCACTGGTGGCACCCCATCACCCTCCTGAAAAAAAATGCATTTACAATAGAAGATCTCGAGGCCATCTTCTTTTTAGGGGTCTCGGAGGATTATGAGGGATCGAAGAGGAAGCAAGGCTAGAAACGAGAGGATTCGGATGGTTCTGAAGTTTATTATGGAAGGATAGGTATCTGGATTGGGCCAATTCGGAAATATAAGGAACATTAAGGATGATTAAGGATCATCTTTATGGATGATTTTATTAGTGACAAAGTAAGGAGCGTTGAGCATTTTACGAATGGTTTTGGATTGTAAGGATTGGATACGAGAGGAGTTCAATGATTTAGTGAAGCCCCAAACCTCAATTCCGTAAGTCCAAATAGGTCTTATTATTGTCATATATATGAGTCGTTTGTAATTGATTGAAAGCTTAGAGCGTTTGTCTAGTAAGTGTTGGAGTAGTTGGAAACGTCGAGCGGTTCCTTATCGTTTCAGTATTGTATGAGGATTCCATGTGAGTCGTTTATTCAGGTGGAGTCCTAGGTAACGGATTTTTTATACCTTTTAAATATTTATTTATTAAAGCTCAATTCACATCTCCTCATTATTGTTATTATTGAAGAGTAGTTTGATTAGTGTGTTCAGTCAAAAAATTAAAAATTAATAAATATGATTTATTATTTTTACCTTTTTTTTTTTACTGAATACCACAATCATCTTCTCTTGGAGATGCATTGAGGATATTACGAAGGATTTTGGATTGTAAGGATTGGATGCGTGAGGAATTCGATGGCTTTGTGGACCTCCAAATCTTTATTATTAAAATATGTTTTTGTGACAGCACTCGTTCATCATTTAAACTTTCTTTTATCCTTGATTTGAAAACGAAAAATTAGATTGGATTACCGGACTTATGGAATGATGGGTGAACGAGAAAATAGGAAGTATTGAAGTGGTAAATGTGGTTCAGACTGAATTAATTATTTAAATCGTTATTTGTTAATAACAGTGTATTTATAATTTTTAAAAATTAAACAATCAAAACTTCGTAGAATCCTTCAAACAAGACATATTGATTGGGAATATTCTTTTCCCATTTCTAATAATTTAAATTCCAGTCTGTCTATCGTTGGGACTAAACCCCAATACCAAATTTTCTTTAGCAATGACGGTTCTACTTGAAAACTTTGACTTATGTAAGACATGTCCACTGAGTGATAATAAAATATATTGTAACTTCTGTAAAAATGTTGATTAAAAATTGAATCAGGTCATAATTACATACTAATGTTTAATAGGATCATTCATACCAATCGTAATGTTGATATTTTTAGACTGTTTTTGTTAATTTATCATAAATGAATCAATAGACTTGTTTGGAAAAGAAGGGTACAGTTTTCTCCGACAAATTAAATTTAATTGTATTAAAGGCTAACACGTACACAATTCATTAGCTAAACAACGGAAAGGTGTTTACGTGAAATATAATATGCTATTCATTATCGGTATAGAAGAACCGAGATATTCGGTTTTCTTCGGTATCACCAATCAATATGTCTAAGCTGGTTCTCTTTCTTTTTCTCGGGGTCTGCGTCATTGCAGTGCACATGGCGCCTGCAGTTAAGCAATATATTTAAATAATGATACCTATATGAGAGATATTAATTCTAATTTATAGTAAAATTAATCGTCCGTAATGATACCTACGATAGCGACGATGATGCAACCTTGGAGGAACTCGTCAACTCTCTTGAACCGGTTTTAAAAGACGAATGTAAGTACATTCTTTACTATATAAATATATTCAAATAGGAATGTAGAAAGTCTTATTAATTTATGTACTTTAAGATTACATTTCCCAATCTTTCATTATTATGATTTCCATTCTCTTTATATTTATATTGTTATAATGCTTCGATATTCCACCAGTGCTGGGGATCGACCCTAAACTTGACTGGAAGCAAGTGTGGGGGAAGACTAAACCTGTCTTGAAGGAAATCGGAAATGCCGCTAAGCCTATCGTTATCGAGATCGGAAAAGCCGCAGCTTCATCCGCAGCTAATGCCTATGTTAAAGGAGGTTAGGTCATTATGAAAATCTGCGAATAAGTAAAAAATCATTGATGTCAAAGGAACAATAAATTTTCAACATTCCATCACTATTAATATTGTTGTTTTTTTATTTTATTTTCAACACTAACATCTATCTATTTTTATAAGTATATACAACACATTACTAGAGGGAATACTAAATATTAATATTAATATTAGTTAGTACAGGGAATATTCCTGGAATATTGTAAAGGGAATATTTAGTAATAGTAATAGTAGACAACAAGATCTACAAAAAAGTACATATAAACAATTGCCCAATTTCCAATAGAAAATTAGGAAATTCAAGATTTGTGTGTTTTTAAATGAGTCACGTTTATTGTTGAATATTTAAGCAATAACAATATTTTAGGTATATAATTAAAAGTTATTCCATAGTAAACTAGACTAAATTTATTTTAAAAGAAAGTAAATTTTGTTGTTGTTGAAACCATTTAAAGAGTACTATTGGGCGGCTACCTGGAAAATGCTCCGTATCCATAATCCGGCCATCATGAATGCTTATTATAAGCGAAGCTAAAAAGAACCACTGGGTAGTTTTGACGGACTCGTACAGTGTTTTAACTGCCATTGATAACCCATATCCTAGAAACTCTATAATTAGGGAAATACTCAACATTTGGTGGGAGATAAAAAAAAAAAGAATAACAGTTGTCTTGATATGGGTACTAGCTCTTTGCGGAATTTTAGGGAAATGAAAAAGCTGACAATGGAGCCCATTTAGCAAGAAGTGGAGGAGAAGAAGAGGAGGTGACTAGATTGAAATATATCACTTGAGGAGACCGGGTATACGAAACAAAGAAAAAAACTGGCAGAGTGGGAAAGAGTGGAGGATCAAAGAGCTGAAAGAAGTTAAACTTAATTGCGATAAATGGCTCACTAGCACCAGAAGTTATAGACGTGAAGAAATTGCACTGTGCTGTTTTAGGTTTGGACACTGCCAGTTCACCCATAGTTATCTTTTAAGAGGTATAGAAGCTCCTACTTGCGAAATATGCAATAATACACCCCAAACTGTAAAACATCTTCTGGTAGAATGTCTCTAATTCGAAAGCCACAGAAAAAAAATTGATCTAGGAAAAACACTAAACGATATTTAACAAGATGATGAAGAGCGAGTCTCTATCGTGTTTAAATTTTTAAAGATCGCAAATTACTATAATAGAATATAAATTATAGAAAACGCCAATGACCCTCTAGAGTAGAGGTGAGAAAAAGAGGGTAAGTCAAAGACTTTAAATTGATTCATTTCATTAATGTATTTTATGCAAAACGGAATTAACGATAACTATTTTTATAAATCATAACTTACACCCTTTAACGTAAGCACTACATGCTGGTGGAGCAATACCTTCTCCTAAGAGGTAAGGAATTATTTTTATTATTATTAGTATCCCTGGCTTAGGAATTATTTACCCATTAGACTTAGCTTTCTCCAATTATTTTTCCAGTCAATCTTGATCCTGGATTCGACCTCCGAAAACGGTGGAGTATCGAATTATCATCAGTGTGAAAATACAAGTAGATAGAAAAAAACACTTTATATTGAATGATCGTTAAGATGAGTGGTTTTAATATAATTATAGTAATTAATATATATATGATTTTGTAGTAATATATATGAAATAATAACAAAATTGAATCATTGGAAACTATTTTTAGAGATCATATTTACGTTCTTCTTTCAACTCTGGTTCGAGTGAGTCCACAAGGGCCTCCAAAGCAGCACCATCGTTGTCTGAATAAGTCTAAATGATTTACTTTAAAATGTATTAAAATAAACATTTCCATTATTGGTATCATTATTTCAATATATTACACACCAGCATGGGCCATACCTACTGCCATGACGCAAACTCCTAGGAAAAGAAAGAGAACAAGCTTAGACATGTTGGTTGGTTTGTGTTGGTACTGAAAAAATCCAAAAATATCAGTTCATTTATACAGACAATCTATTTTATTTTATTAGCCACAGTAAATATTTCCGATTGTTTAGCTAATGAATTGTTTACCTGGCCTTTTATGCAGTTAAATATCTGAAGTAATTGTACAATTTTGTTTTCAAACAAGTTTATTGACGCATGTGCAGAGGAACAATACTTATGATTACCAACTACAAACAGGTATTCCAAAGGAAATTGGTGATTAATTATTTAAACTCATATAATATACTTATCGTAAATGGGAACTGAAAATTAAAAATAAAATATTTCTTATACAACACAAAAATCATAAACAATTTTCATCAATTATTTGTTGAATCTTTATTATATATTATATAATATTTAAATCTTATCTTTTTCTATTTCTATTTTTTATGACTCGAAAACATTTTTATAAGGTGGTAGATATTCAAAATTCTAAATATGTAAAAATACAATTTCAAAAATAAGTAACAAAACATGTGAACATAGGAATCCTGAAAGTTAGTGAGAAAAATCTAGTGCGCGCTAAACACAACATTCACTTACCACTCAACTTTGAATAGAAATTATTTTCTGAGCAAATTGGGCTATTATATAATTTTTGAATAGCATTTTAAACCTAGCTAAAGCTAAATGCTTACAGCTAAAACATCATGAATACCATTAAAATAACAAAAGTCCTATTTATTATATCACCGGTTGATTAAGGGTTGGACGATCCGTTGATTATCAGTTGTACGACTCTTAGTTACTAAACTGTTATTTTCCATTGCAAAGTTTAATATAACGGAATTAAGAGGCTTGCATTGTCTGTCAAAGACAGATCAAAAGTTGTCACACTAATTGTAATTGGATACTGTTGGAATATCACAAAGGGAAAATTCATCAAGTTATTCACTACGATACATGATGATTTTTCGGAATAAACGAACGATAGATGCCTAATTATTTAAATAAAATGTCAGATCTATAGTTATTAAACTACAGTCAATATATTTAAGGCTATAAACGTATCCAAGAAATATTTTTATATTTTACTTCTTCTTTTACACAAGTGCAATGAAATAGTATCTTAAACCATATCATTGCGTCGAATCCGTGGATTTTAAATAATTTTTCAAACTTAAAAAAAAATTAGAGGTTTACATTTAGTAAGAAAATTTATGTAATTTCCTTAAAAACACGTGATTTACGTTAAATAATGATAGTTTTTAGAAATTATTATTTATATTTTTTTTTGTTACTCTCCGTTACCTTCTAAAATTTCTATATTATATATATTTTTTTTTTTGTTATTTTCTAATTATCCGCTTTCCAAGGATATATTATACGTATACCTTCTGACCAGTATTTCCGGAGATTCATTTTCGACCTGGATAAGTATTTTTTTCCTTTATTTAATTATCAAATTCTTCCAAAAGTTATATTTAGCATTTTTCCATAATTACTAAAGTTTATAACTAGTTATTACTTATAACAAACCAAATTAAAGGAACAAACTATAGAGTAACAAATGATTATGTTGAGATTACACAAAGGGAAAATTCTTCAAATTATTTACTAATTTTTTTTATAATGGTTTATTGATAAATATTACAATCTGTCTCAATAAAGGACAATTTACTAATTTAATTTTCTAAAAGGACACATGATTGGATAAGCATTTTTTTTTTCTTCTTTATTCAATTATCGACTTCTTTCAAAAGTTGTCTTTACCCCTTTTTCGTAACGAAAGATAGTTAATTATTTAAAACGAACTATATTAAAGGTACTTTAGAGGAAGACGCATATGTACATTTGGCATTTAAGCCCTGTAAAGTGACATCAACGGGGGTAAGATCTAAATGATATTAAAGACCACTTAATTATACAATGATACACCGAGTTTAATCAAAATCGTTAGAGTCGTTTTTGAGAAAATTGTAAAAATATGTTTCACCATTGATGTAAAGTGGCGCTTCCTTTTTTTTTCCGGTTAGCAGATTTTAAGGAAAAAGTTCTGTGGCATTTAAGGCATATATCTATCTTATATACGTAATATAAGTTTTGTAGAACTTTTAGTTTATGAGCTAGAGCGTTCACATACACACAGACCATTTTTCGGGAGTCGGTTATTTGGACTCAGTGTACCTCTAAACGTGTATTTCCGTTGATCGTAATTCTTACCCTTACTATATATTACTTAGCTAACACTTAGTATTTTATTATATCTATTTAAGTAAAAAAAAAAAAAAGAAGAAATAAATAAAACTAATTCTATAAAGTCCATATTTTTTAACTCATTAAAAAGGAAGAAAATTCCAAATTTATTTTGCAGTAACAGTTTTTCTTAGAAAATCGTGATTAAAAACATGCCCGCTTAGTGGAAATTGAAAATTCTTGTAACTTAGATGGGTCCGAAATGTTTATACAAATTTTATTCGGGTTCGTAATATTAATTAGTAATGTTTTCGGTAAATGTTTTCGGCACGAATACACATGTTGATATTTTTATGTATTTTTTGGTCGTTACCAATCAAAAGTATTATTTCTGCACTCATAATATTTTTTTCCTATTTCCCCCACAGCAGGGATGGATTTGAATCGGTCAGTAGACTATTCCTCCACACACGCGTCAATAATTATTATTATCATTATTATAATTATTTGTAAAAACATATGAACATTTACCTGCGAGAAATTAAATTTAATTGTATTAAAAGCTAACGAAATGCCACGTTATTAGCTAAACAATCGGAAATGTTTACATTGTTATGTAAAACGAAATCGATCATCGGTATAAAATAACCAATATTTCCCGGATTTCTTCTGTATCACCACACACCTATCAATATGTCAAAGTTGGTTCTCTTTCTTTTAATTGGAGTGTGCGTCATTGCAGTTCACATGGCGCCTACCGGTATGTAAACTATTGAAATAATGATATTTAACTATATAAATATTTATTTTAAAGTAAATAATTTTGACTTATTCAGACGACGATGATGCAGCCTCAGAGATCTTCCTGGACTCACTGGAACAAGAATTGAAACAAAAACGTAAGTAGGATTTCTAAAAATATTTTTCATTGATTCAATATGATATGAAATTGTTATTGTTCATATGTATCATTCATTATTGTTTAACCTATTTTTCCAACTATTTAATAGCTGCGATTACTGTCTTTCTTTTTTCATTATTTTACATCTGGCCCACTGATCCTAACCGTAATCCCGATATCCTCGATTTCTTTATCCATAATGGTTTAGGTGCTCTCAACCATTTCGTTGCCCGTCTTGACGAGCTTTCCTCAGACCACAGCCCATTAATACTCCAAGTATCACTAGCTCCTATTCCTAAACCCTCTCCTCCGTCCTTCATCAGAGGCCCAGTTAACTGGAAACTCTTTCATCAAATCCTCTCCGATAAAATTGACCTCAGAGTAATCCTGAAAACCTCTGAAGACCTGGACAATGCAGTACATTCCTTCACTACCAAAATTCAAGAAGCAGTCTGGACTGCTTCCTCCCCTGATCACTCCTCAAAAATCCTTAAGAAACATAATTTACCTCAACACCTCCTTGACCTAATCCACATAAAACGCCGTGCCAGATTATTATGGCAACGTACCAGACATCCAGCCGACCGCCACTCCTACAATTATCACTGTAAAAAATTAAAAAAAGAATTAGCCACCTTCAGATCCCAATCATTCAATTCCTACCTCACCACACTCTCTGCTCATGATAATTCCCTTTGGAATATCACCAGAAAAATCCTCAAATCCCAT